>OX422144.1:62355145-62505420 GCA_949129095.1 Volucella bombylans | reverse complement strand
AAAAAAAATGGTTTTACTTGTTTACAAATCTATAAATTTAATTTGTGTTTCTTTTGCTTCAGGTACACCACACAAAAATGTGGAAAAACCGCTGAAGAGATAGCAAATTTAAGGTGGACGTTTGTTACACAAGATCGCTCGAAATTAAATAGTATACATAAGATGAATCCGGTGTATGGAAAATCTGACAGTACTAATTCAACTCCAGCGAAGGTGAATATAAATTTCTAAATATACATATATATAAATGTTCCAGAAAATATTTAAAAAAACGTTTCTGTTTAATTATATAAATGGTATAGGATAATCAAGATATGGAGACCCATAATTTACATAAAAAAATTGAGTTATCCCTTGCAAAATAACACTCCTAACTTTATATTTTAAACAATAAAAAAAAAATACTCCCTTTATCTGTAGATAATCGACTGCTCACAAGTATGGTAATATTTGCAATAAATTTATTGACAGGTGTTTTTAAAAACTTTTCTTTCAATCGTTGAGCGCTTAATTTAAGACGCCGATCTAAATGAACGCTAATTTTATTTAAATTTCAAAAACAAAATACCTTTAAAAGTTTGTTTACTTAATGGTAAACCCACACACTCATTAACTCAAATTGATATCGATAGTATCAAAACAAAAGGAATCTTCAGAATTAAATTTAGTATTTAGTAATATATTTACGTGTATTTTCGTATGCGAAAGGATACAAAAATGGTTTAAGGTCTCTCAGATGTAACCTGGTTATAGACGTATACATTTAGTTTGTTTTTAAACAAGAATTTCGGTTCTGTTCCGCCCTCAACACATTTTAGAATTTTCGATTTCTCGTCTGACATTTATGAGTATGCTCTGACATATTCACTTAGCGAAAAAAAAACACTGCTTTTCATATTCGTTGGCCGGACTCATAATTCTACTTTTCGGCTTCTAGTTGATAAATGCCAGTATTTTTTTTATCGATACAGTTTAATTCCGATACAACGAGCATTGTTTTATATTAAAAAATCATCAATAGAACGTTTTTAACTAATACACAAACGAATTGATATCATCTGTTGTTTAAATGATAGCACTTGCTGAAACAAATAAACTTTAAGTACTCGGCATGTGAAATCTTTCGTAGACGTAGCATAGTCGGTGTCTCAGAAAAACTGAGTCCAGCGAAGTCGGGTTTCAATGTTCAAATTATTAACCGTTTAAAATTGGAATACATATCCCATATCTCGGTCGCTTCTGCCAGATGGAATGCAAATTTTTATAGCTGACATAAATGTGACATAACAATTTATTAACACGCTCCAACACCTACAAAATTTCAATACCAAAACTTTTTTCTAACGAAATAATCTGCAAGCTATGTTATTCTGTTGTCGGTTTACACTTAAAGTCCATTTTTGAATGAACTCGGTATTACCGTGTTTATATTTCTAAAGAGAACAACAGTCTTGTGTAAGACTTTCAGACTCGTTATTTCCCTGGCTATAGTCACTTAAACATACATCTCGCTTATGGAATGTCCTGTCGAGCTCTTTATTTCCTAACCATTATAACCTTCAAGCATTCAAAACGAACGTACATCTGTACCTCTCTTTCTTTCCTCCCTTGATTTCCTTCGCCGGCGCTGGGTGCAAGCATTTTAAGAATACCTTAACCCCTGGAGCGCGCTTTATTTAAAAAAAAAATCAACATGTTTTTTTTCTATTTCCTTTTTTACAATACAGTGCTTCTGAATATATTTCTGTTTTACAATCCAAAAACGCGTTTCTGAGCATATATATGTTTACCTCATACTCAATCTTGTCGAGTGCACCTTCAATTCTGAACATATATGTACGCAGCCCTGGAAAACCGCAAGATCTTTCAGCCCCAGGAAACTTAGCAATTTTGACGATGGGTCGTAAAAATTCGCTGACTGGCGTTTTTATAGGGACCACTCGATGTTTACTGTCCTTTCCGACGTCGTCATCAAGTTGAAGATTCGGCTGAGAATTTTTCCATTTGGGGCGCTGCTGGAGAGACGTCAGATAGTTTTAATGCCATCTTTTCCAAAAGCCTTACATGAGTGCCTGCAAAAGATATCAATTAATTTTTAAACATATTTTTTAAGTCAAAAAGTCAGGTGTATGTTCTGAGGTGTATGGTTCCCCAATTATACAGTGTGATGGAGAAAGTGTTGAGGGGGGCTCTCTGTTGGGAGTAGATCCCATTGGACGGGAGTCAGCATGGTCTCAATTTTCGATAAGAGGGTGTACATCTCCTCATATGTCAACTTGTTGTCTCTAATTACTCAGGTTTCTTGACTAGATTTAACCCCAGCCTCCCACAACCCACCAAAGTGACGTGAAGAGGGGGAATAAAGCGCTAAGCGATATTGTCTTTCGATAGATGTTCAATAATGGAATTTTTGAGAACGGAAAATTTCGTAGAGTTCATCAGGTAATATTTTTACACCACCATGAGAGTTTGTAGCATTATCGCTCCAAACGATAACAGCAAATGCCAGCAATTTGTTGTCCACTTTCTCAAATGAAATCCAGCTTCCTCTAAGAGGTTTACCAGTTCCGACGGCAACGATATAAGATTTTCAACGGTATTAGCCCCTGTTATAACGTCATCAACATAGAAATCTTCTTGGCCCACGCAAGTTGCTTCAGCGTTCGATTTCTAGAAATGGTACAGATGATGTGCCATATGTTATTGTATTAGCCGATAATGTTTTAAACGAAGTTCTGAAAATTGTCGCCAAATAATATGTTGGAAACCAGCATGCTTTTTTGCGACTAAAATTTGGCGATATATTTTTTATATATCGTATTAGTATGACGGCAAAAACTCATGCAAATTGAAAATATGTCTTATTGGATCTTTGCATGTGTGTCATTTAAAGAATTTTTTTTTTGGCAGCTCTAGCAGAACCATCGAAGACAACACGAATTTTAGTTGCACTGGTATCCATTTTAAAAATCTCGTGATGATACAATTCGGTTGGATAATATCTTTGTGGGAATTTCTCCCATGTGTCCCAACGATATATACTCATTCATGAAATTCGTATATTCTTGATGTAATTGAGGATTTTTTTTAAAGAACAACACTCAAGTGGGTACACTTGTGATGCCAAAGCATGTGTTAACTTTTTCGGAAAATTGGCAGAAAGAGAAAGATTTTTGGGCTTCAGTGGCTATTTCGTTCCATGGGTGGCATCCAACATTTAATGGGGAAACTAAATTATTAGTGTAATAGGACTTGTTGTTGTATTATAAGCAACTACTCATCTTACATGATTTTAGTTGCCTGGTTCATACCGACCATCCAAGATTCGAGAATGAATCATCGAGAAATGATCTTCAGCCTTTTTCTTTAAAATGTATAACGTAGACTCGGCGTGACTTCTTCTATATGCCAAAAGCGATCGAGACTAGACTCCAGTTTTGTATGAAACGATTTTACCTCATTTTTGGAGATACAGTGAAAAGAACATCCAGCTATGACCCACCCAAAAATTGTAGGAATCATAGTGAGAAAATTGTGCGAAGCTTCCTTTGCTGTGGTCCTTGAATTATATTAAATACCCTAATAATGTAGAATCAGCAAGCTGGAACGAAAATACACCATCCAAAATATGTTTTATTGATTTCGATGGTCACATTGAAGTAAGAAAGGGCATAGTACTCTACTTCAACAAATTGCTGACTGTAACATGACATCAGCCGAAACGATACCATGATATTTGGGTTATATCACCCGAATTTTGAGTTGATTCAAGCGAATGGTTAGAGATAAACGAGGGGTATTTGAAGAATCATGTACTTGAGTCAGTGTTGTTGCTGGTGGGTTAAAATTGTTCTCAATGGAATTATTGGTGGAGTGTTATCAGTAATAGAATGGACAAGTGAGTGATGTTTGGATTTACAAATCTTGCATCGAAACTGAGATTTACATTTGTTTGAAACATGTCCTTGACGGAGACAATTAAAACAAAGTGCCTTCTCTTTTACGACTTTTCTATGGGTCTCAACGTCAAGACGAGAAAAATTTTGCTTGTTTCGAAACGGCATACATTTTTTGTGAAAGGAGGAAAATAAGTCATGGATCTCTGTTCGATGCATTTAAGCTGCTCAAACCTCTAATAACCTCGTCAGCCCGCCACCTCTGCTATCTTTCTAAGAGTGTGTAAGTTTCTCGTAGCTCATGGTAACAATAAAAAGGCGTGCACAAATGACTGGAATATCAAGTGTTTCCTATCATAACATCATTCAAGCTTACCCCACGCGTTTATTGTAAATAATTTTCATCCGAACTGTTCATATTTTCTATAAGATTTGCTGAGTTGCCGCGAAGAAATGACTTTAAATTTTTGTGTTTCCGTTAACGATGAGTTTCTATCAACCGATCCCTATAAACAACTCTTTAAAACCCGGCCAATCTTTATAATCGCCATCAAAGATTTGAATAGATAAATTACGCAAATTTATAAGATTTTGACAACTAGCTGTACTCACTCGTCTGACCAGGTACAGGTTGGCGCTGCCGTCGGTTAAGGCTAAATGAGCCTTGAAAAATGTTGTCTCATATTCTATATACTCTGGTTCAGGGGTCAATATAGTCTGCTTCCGATGAATATGCAAAAAAGTAGTTTTGAAAAATATGGTATAATACATCCTTGGGTATCCTTTCAAGATATTCATAATTTTTTTTACCAGCGATGGTATACGTATAGTATTATATATAAATTATGCAATAATTTAGATATAAGATATTCGATTTTCTGCTAAAAATGATCGAATTCAACGTTTATTTAAACTTTTATTTTATTTATCGACTCATAGAAAGTTTCTCAATACGAGGAGCAACCATAAATTTGATATAAAAAAGTCAATTGTCAGCCAAAATTTCACACAAAATTTTTCACAAAAGGGTTCAATAAATCCGCGAAAGAAGGAGCAAAATCTTTTTGTCTTTAATTTTCAAGTAGGTGAGTTTTATTTTGCAAGCAGTATGCGAATGATTTGAGTAGATGTACTCGTACATGACCTTCAAGCGGAACAAAACTGAAATCAACTCTGAATAAAAGAAAAAAATATAACGACAAATTGGTAATGAGATTTATTTGATGTGCAAAACAAGAATGACCGAATAATCTTTTTTTTTTTTTTTTTTTTTCTCTTCTATTTCCTTTTTTACATTAAAGTGTTCCTGAACATATTTCTGTTTTATATTAAAGTGTTTCTGAACATACGTGTTTAACTCATACTCAATCCTCCAACTCAGTTCTGAACAAGGTTTATAGTACTGAAGCAATCAGGTGGGATGATTGTTGAAAAAATAAAAGTTTTCTTTTTTCTTCTCTTACTTATGAATTATTTTATTTAAAAACAAAAGCTCAGAGCCAGGTGACCAATTGCTTGTTCAGCCTGTCCACTGAACACCCTACTCAGTCAAACGAATTATGCTTTTAGCTGCTCCAACTAAAGTTGTATGCTTGCCAAGGCTTTATTCGATAGACGGCAAATTGATCCAAATCACGCCGCCCTTTTATACCCAGAATTGTAACGATCGAATTTAATGGATTTATATGAATGAACAATAAAGGAAAATTAACAGATTACAATGAAAGAAATTTTATATATTTATAGGATGGCTGCTAGAGTACAATATTACGGACACTTTTTTTTCATTAAAGAAAAAGAATTCAAGTAAAAAATTAAGAACTGAATTCTGAATTGTTTTGTCTCTATTATTTATTCCATCACTGCGTTTTAGAAATACAGATAAATAAAAAATATTAAACGTGAAGTAATTGTTTTAAGTTACATTCTATGAATGGCACCTTGTATGTTCTTCTTCAAAATATAAACATTAGTTACTTACAACAGACGAATGCGTCAGCATGAAAAATGTTGCCTTTAATATATCGTTATATGAAATATCGCACAAAAACAACGATGTTTAAAATGAAAAATATCGACTTTTATACTTTTCACTGATAACTCTAATTTTAATAATACTGATTACGAGTATTTTCGGAACTCACTTCCCAATTCTCTCATTCTATAATACGAGTATATATGCCAGATTTCCTTTGCTTTTGACAACGAATGTCAGTCTGTGAAAATTATTCTAGCCGTGCTTTAGCTAACGCATGTTTCCCAACATTTATTTTTATATGAACTATTGTGATATTGGACGTTATTTAATTATAAGAGGTCTGTTCGAAATGTAACAGACCATAATTTTTATTGGAAAAACAAAGATAGCGTATGTTCAATTTCTTGGGTAGGATTGCGATGACTGGAAATTGGTTTCTGTGTTGTACACATAAACCGCCTAAAGCTAATCACCAGTGATCACTGTGTTGAGAAAGCTGGGATCACAGCTTAAGATCTTCATTATGTCCTGTGCTGTGCGATCTCCACACGAAATTGCTTCTGCTCAATTGTAAGCAACTTTGACACAAGTTTTGCTGAGACCCTCCTGATTTTCAGGGGCCTACGCCTACCAGAAAGTGCTTCACTCTCCACTGATGAGCGGCCATCCCTGAAGCGGTTGTATCACTCCTTTATTCGTGTGGGTACCCATTGCTTTGTCCCTAAACACTTTTTTTTAATTTTTCTAGTCCCCAAGCTTTAAACGAAATTTTATGCAGTAACGTCGGTTAACTTTTTCTTCCATTCTTTCCCAAAATAAAATCCGACAGCAGTTATTTACACGTATTCAGTCTCAACGTCGTGGCGGGGACTGTCTGGTGCCGCCTTCTTATGGTCACTCCATCCACCTAACTTTGCTTTGCCAATAGAAATTAACTTTCGTTTGCTATACAAATACGTACATATTTAATGCCTACAGTTTAATTAAATGCATTCTTTGTTTTTTACAGCACTTAATCCCAGTAACACGAGTCCTGCCAGCGTCGGCTTCGCCAATTATTAAAAATAATTCTTCACCGAACATCACAAACAATGTAAAGTCACCGACTGCAGGCCAGCGCAAAGCAGAATCAAATGACTCTATTGTAGTACTGGATAATGAATAAGCGCACGTAAAAATTAATTACCTAATTATACCTTACTATTTATTTTAAGTTATTTTTTTTTTTTTAAATAGTCAACATATTATTTTATGTACTATATGTATAAATTTTTATTATATCATTAGTAACTCGTTCAAATTGTTATTAATTTTCTATTGATCAATTTTATAAGTATAAGCATCTTTGTTAAAATTTCTGGTTTACCATAAGCTATTACCTATTAAGTAAAAATAGATTTTCGATAGTAAGTTAAATATAAATTACAGGTTGCGGTCGTTTTTTGGTATAAGTTGGTTCAATAATATTGGTACCAGCCGTTTAAGTTTATCAACGTCGATGTTATCTGATGTTAAATACACAAGAAACGAAACATTTTGTGATATGATTGTTGTCATATATGCGGACCATAGTGATGTTTTGCGTAGTTAATATGGGAAATGGAAAATTATAGGAGCTCTAGGAAAATCTTTCCCATAATTTAACAAGCGCTGAACTCACAATCACAAGTCAAACAACTTCCGCACCCTGTACATAAATACTCGTACATATGTACATACACATACATTTAGGACATAAAATAATATTGATTACTGTAGTGTCTAGCATGCATTTTATTTGTATGTGAACAAAAAGTAGTTGTGAAATATCATTGCTTGTCACAACGGTGATTGAATTAAAGTGTTTTTGTCTGTTCTAATCCAGAAGATACTGCCATCTGGAAAGTATGATAAACAAAAAATACTATTTGATTTTAGAGTTTAAGTAACAATAATGGATTAGTATTATTGTGTGATATCGTTATGATGGATGTGTTTAATTACAAAAGATCATATTCATTATGTAAGCGAAATCGATGTTAGGTAATAAGCCAGACTACGTTAAAAGGAGTAGTGAATGGCTAACTATGTAGATGTTGTGATACGCACCTGTATATATATTTGTTTGCTAAAATTTATGTATTCCTTAAGTCCTCAATCATTGAATAAAACTTAGTTTTAGTTGACGTAGCTGTAAAGAAAATAACATAAATTAAGTTTACTTATAATTAAAAAGTAAAGAGTACATATAATTTTTAAGGCAAATAAAATATTTTGTTAATTAATAATTATTTTTATTAGCTCTACATGATGCCTTGAATTGATATGATATGTACGTTAATACAAACGTTTAAAGACAGCTGGCAAAACTTTAAACTTGATTTAGCAATAATGGAAATTTGTCGTCGGTGGAATTTTTCTATATGTTACCAAGTATTATATACTTTACAAAAAGGAAAAACAAACTTAAAAATATGTCTATCGGTTTTTCACCAAGATCATCATACAAATCACTGCAAGGAAATCATTGTGTTAATAAATTATCGAGACATCGAGCTGTTTATAATTCATCACACGGGAAGATTTACATTATGGCGGCATACTTAATAATAAGCGACTTACGCCAGAGCAACACTTTCAAATTGTGGAAATTTATTTCGAAAAACGTGTTTCAGTTCACTCAGCTTACCATGCGCTTTGTTCCATTTTCGGCCGACATATTCGTCCATCTAAGCAAGTAATACGAATTAACCGTGGATCATTTTTTAACAACGAATACATTAATTGATAATACGCATTCGGAGAGACGTCGAAAGACCTTACAACTGCTTGACAATCGTTTGCGTCGTTCGTTCGGTGAATAATCCGAAAACGAGATTGATCCTCTTCTTTCACCACAAAATGTTGTTCAGCACTGAATTTTTAGTTAAATGGCTGTATTATCAATTAAAATTGCTGCATTTGGAGTGAAGAAAATCCAAAAGAACATAGATCCATGATTACAGGCTTTCGTTCTCCAATTTTTCATAAGAACCATTTTCATTCCTTTAGAAAGACACCTTTTAGACGTGCCCTCGGCCACCTAACCGGGAACGTGTTTAATATAATTTTGGCTGTAATTATAATTATCTTGATGATGGCTCAACTTACAGTTTGGAAATGAAGCTCTTAGCCGCGTGGCAGGGTGTTATGGTGTTATACCACCTCATTCAGAAATATGACTCGTTATGGTATAGGAAAATGGCACAGGCAGAAAGGTGGCAGCTGACTATACAAAACTCGCAAACGTTACAGGAGTGTCAGAGGAAAGGTATGGGGTGGAAGCACGTGACAGCTTTTAAAAGTTGTCGAAGAATTTAGGAAGGAGAACTTTAAACGTTTGAAAAAACAAACTTCCCTAGAAGGAAAAAACCGCTGGCTGGGGAAACTTGCATAAACTGGCTCAAAGAGGCCCTTTAATTTCTCCCCTACTTAAGAAGACTCGCTGCCACGATAGATATAGTATTAATGCTGTGAACACCTGTAAAGGAGTTTTATCGATTTCACATCTCTATTCCCCGAGGCAACGCGTACCATATACCGCGTAGCTATGCAAATGTCAAACTATTCATATTTTATTAGAATGTAGGAAACTTATCACCAAAGTTTGACCCATTAGATGTGAAACTACCTGTATTAACGAGATCGATTTTCGACGATTAGCGATTTTCTTATACTGAATAAATATTTTATTGATTTATACGAGGGGCGTTCAACATATTCTCGGTATCGGGGTGAAGCTGTGGTTGTATATATAAATTGACTTATTTATCAAGTAAATGTGATTATTAATTCGCGTTTTATCTCTAGTTAAACAGAATCATAATGGTAACTGAGACGATGATGTTGAAAATTGAGCATCGCGCTGTAATTAAATTTCTCACGAAGCAAGGAAAAAGTGGTGGCAGTGGTGTAGTGGTAGTAGCAAACGCTTCTCACTCGGAGGGTCCAGGTTCGAATCCTGCCCATGGCAAATCAGTTTTTCATTGTGTAATTGGAACTCAGACAAAAAAATTCTGCGTGTGAAGGCATAACACTGACACGAAGATTTGGCTGTTATAAGAGTTTCAAGCAATAAAAAAAAATACTGGGAATTATATCTCGAATCACTCTGAGTGAAGAAAAAACTCTACGTCCTATTCGGACTCCCACCCCTGGAGAGCAAACATAGAAACCAAACACACCTGAGTTTCAAACCACTACAAAAACAATTTTCCTTTCTCCTCCTTCTAACTTTCCGCCCGCGCCCTGGCAACAGTAAAAGGGGATCTAACCCCTTAGGCGCGCGTAAATTATATAAAAAAAAAAAAACTATTGATGAAGAGATGGTGGCTGTTTACCAGGGTTCCGCACCTTCATTATCAACTGTGCAAAAGTGGTCAAGTGAGTTCAAGAGAGGCAGAGAGAGCATTGAAGACAACCCCCGCTCCGGCACCCCGGCTACTGCTTGTACGGGAGAAAGCATCAAAGAAGTCGAAAAACTTGTTCTTGAGGATGCCCGAATAAAGGTGTAAATGATGGCAGAGATCACCAAGCTTTCAATTGGTACCATTCACACCATTCTTCATGACCATCTTAACCTTTCAAAGGTCAGTGCAAGGTGGGTGCCACGAATGCTCACAGCGCCTCAGAAAAAAGTGAGAATCGCATGCTGTAGAGAGCTTTTGGAGATGTGTACTGAGAACGCGGACGGTGTTATGGATCGAATTGTTACTGGGGACGAAACATGGGTCCACCACTATGACCCTGAAAGCAAACAAGAGTCCATGCAGTGGCATAAAAAAGGAACAGTTTCCCCGAAGAAGTTCAAAGTCACTCCGTCTGCCGGGAAGTTCATGGCCACAGTTTTTTGGAACTCAAAGGGAATCTTGCTCATTAAGTACAAAAAAAAGGTGAAACCATCAACGCCACATCCTACGCTTCCACTTTGCATAATTTGCGGGAGGAAATTAAAAAGAAAAGACGGGGTAAACTCGCAGCGGGTGTGTTGCTTCTTCATGACAACGCTCCTGTTCACACGGCGCGAGTTTCCAAGGCTGCTGCGCGAGATTGTGGTTTCGAAGAAATCCAACATCCACCCTATAGTCCAGACCTTGCCCCTAGTGATTATTTCCTGTTTCCGGATTTGAAAAAATGTCTTCGTGGAAAAAGATTTTCGGATGATGAAGAACTCAAGTCGGCAATAAATGGGTATTTTGCAGAGAAAGAGGAAATTTATTTTTTTGAGGGTTTAAAAAAGCTTATCTCAAGATGTAACAAATGCATTGATGTTAGGGGAGATTATTTTGAAAAATAAAAACAATTTAAATTGAATTCGCATTTTCCTTCATATCGATACCGAGAATATATTGAACGCCCCTCGTATGTTGTAAATTCTTATCCAATACCTTTTGCCATTTTTCTGGCAGTAGCATGATTCCACGAATTTTGTTCTTTGCTGGTAAAAAGATGATCCAGGTGATTTTTGACCTCATTTGAAGTAAAGTTTTATCGTTTAAAAAATTGTCTAGACATCAACGCGACGACAAAAATTTCTTTCCGTAAGAATATGAGGGACCCATATGTAGAGCTTTGAATTAAGCCTAGGCGTTTGAAATGATCACGAATGGTCGAATAAATTCGATAAATTGTATTTTCATCAGCTTCAATTGGCCTTCCAAAACGTGGTGCATCTTCAACATAAAAGTTCCCGGATCGAAATTTTGCAAACCAGTTTTAGCACTAGCGTTCTGTCGTCAACACATCTTCATATACTATACATCGGATAAGGATAATTTTTTTCTTGCTTGAACATCATTTTTCGATAGTAAAAAAGTAAAATATGCATGCCGAAAATGCTTCGTAGAATCAATCGAACTTTTTCACAAGCAAGCCTTTCTATATCAAAATATATAATGAATATGCGACTTAAGTGTTAAGTTGGCTGTGAAAAAATACAATTAAATCCTCGAACAACCGAATAGATCAAAGAAATGATGCCAACCCATCTCCTAAAGCTTACACGGCCAAAATGGAATGATAGATCTTTTGACAGCAATTTTTTCGATAAAATGTTAAACGTTGATTTGACTCTAACTGGAACAGCTATCACAAAGCAGCATACGATGCATCGATGGCTATAAGAGCAAATAGCAGTAAGGTTTCACCGTGTTTACTGGTAGAACGATGAAATAGAGGCACTCCCGAAAAAATTACATGGTTCAGCGTGCAAGAAGGACACTTTTAAACTGCCGATCCGAAACCTAACTACAGCTAGTAAAAAAAGCAAAACGACATGCCTCAAAAGTCTCTGTCAAGAAGCCGACATAAATCCATGGGGTTCAGCACATAAAATGGTAATGGCGAAACTAAAAGATTATTAGAACATCTTTTCCCGCAAACGTCAGCCACTATGTGCAACATCATAAGAGAAGTCAATCCATTTTCTCTGGATGGAGGAGTTGTTAGGGGCACGTGGCGAGATAGTCGAGAGCAACGTTTCTGGACCTGATGACATCCCGAATAAAGCGATAAAGGCGGACGTCAAAAGGAGACCGGACCTCTTCATAGCAACAATGCAAAAGTGTATAGAAGAATGGAACTTTTCTGAAAGATGGAAAACACAGCATTTGCCACTGCTACTGAAAAGAAACTCGTAAAATACTACAAAGTAGCTGCGGAGATCGGTACTAGTTTCAGTGTTATAGAAAATAATATATGGCGGAGTCCTAAGACCAACGCTACCCAGAGGAGAGGAGTAACGACAATTGGATTCATCGACGACATTGCCGTCGTGACAGTAGCCAAACATATTCATGAAGTGGATCACCCACAAATGATGCAATCGCTCAGATAAAAGATAAAATTGAAACTGACTTCATAACAGGTCAGAAAACCATTGAATTCGCCAATTTTCAGATCCATAACCAAACCGTTACATCCAAAAGAAACAATTAAGTACCTTGGAGTTATGCTGGACAACGAACTACAGTACAAAAAGCACTTGGGTTATATATGTGAAAAAGCCTCGAAAGTACATGCAGCCCTGTCGCAAATATTTCCAAATGTCGGTGGACCTGGATACACTAAAAGAATTCTACTTTCCAGAGTAGGAACATCAATCAAGGTACTAAGAACGAAGAAGACTGTCGTCAACATACAGACTGCGCACTAAGGACAATTAGTGGTTTTGGAACCACTGGAATGGTTCCCATTGATATCCTTGCGAACGAGGTGCTCGGAATATACAATAGGAATATCGTAAACCAGCACGATGCAGGCCCGTTGGACTACTCGTAATACAACAAGAAGCAGGTGGACGTTTAAATTAATACCGCCAATACAAAACTGGATAAGTTGAAGATACAGGAACTGTAACAACAACTTAACAAAGTTTCTATCTGGTCACGGTGGCTATCGGAAATATCTACACCGCTTTAGGCACGATAGCTCACTTTTTTGCCCAGACTGCCCAAATCAGGAGGAAGACACAGAGCATGCAATATTCCATTGGATGTAGAACTGATATACCAAACCCACAGTCAATAATTGACCAAATGTTGCAGTCAGAAGGAAATTAGATGGAGATTTACACATTCACAAAAAACGAGCTGCGAAGGATCTTCATCTCCGATATTATTGGGAAAAATTGCTGGATCCAACGGAACAACCATCCCAACATTTGATAGTACCACCACTTTGATGCCCTACTTTGATCTCTTTTGGGACTTCACTTGGAGCTTTGTTGTTGTCGATTCGGAACTAATCATCGGGGTGGATTTCCTAGCATTTTTCGATTAAATGCTACCCGTCCACATGGTAACTGGCATTCATCTAATCGCATGCAAACCGTAGAGGTTAACCCTACACAAATTGATCACCTGGGAGAAAATCTTGATGACATATCAAAGTTGAGAATCGATAGACCTTCTTATATGTTAGTCTCTTCACCCATTCACATGGTGTTCAGGGAGGGTGATAAATGAAAACCATTTCCGTTTTCGAAAACGTGATCTGCACCACAATTGCTTTTGCAAATGTTCTTAAGCGCAATCTGCGAAAGTTATTTGTCGGAAACCGACATTATAAATCACACTGCGTTTGCATCATGTTCGATAATGCAGCGTTTGCAGGGTAAATGTTCATAAACGTCATATACGCTGCAAAAAAACATCTAGAAATTTCCTCTGCGTAATAACATGCATTTAAAGATGATGGGTGAATCGGATTACTCAGGCGAATTTCTATCTCGTGAGCAGTAAGTAAGAGCGTAAATATTGTAGGCAAAAGTAAAATGAACATATACAAATCATAAGAAATATAAGAAAGCCCCTGGCAAAAAAAAAGTTTCGAACATTCAGTCAACGACATCTATTAACAAAACTAATAATAATCGGACCATCTGATCAGGTTATTGACCCTAAGTTCACTTTGCTATAAATAGAAGAAAAATGCAGTTTTTTCCTTCTCTTCTTTACCAAATAAATATAACACCGCCTGTCCAAACAAGTATTTCATTTTGCGCCCACCCTCTTTCTACAATATCGATTATAGATATTTATTTGTTTTAGCTAAATATTATTTTTATCAGTTTTAGCAACAACTTATTTTTCTTTATTAGTCTGTTTCGACGACGTAAATAGTTATAATTGTTATTACTTGTACCACAGATAATAAATCTATACAGATGTCTCATCGCTGTAGAGAAAAATGGTTCAATTTTTGTCGGCTAGCCGACACGAGCTTTCGGAATAATGTAAAGCTTTTTTATTTTCGCTCTTTCTTGCTTTGTTTACTGAGAGATTTTTTTTCTCTCACCACAAGTTGTGGGCAGTGGCAAAAAGAATACGAAAAACAATTGCAAGGGGTTTGCGGGAAGGGGTATGAAGACTTGGCTGTTTGTTTTCATTCGACTGCAATAGGAAATTATGTAATTTTTCATGAATTGGTATTTTGTTTGGGCGTATGGGTGTGTATGTAAAAAAGAACAATTCAAAGGCGGGAAAAGTCGAATATTTCTTTACATTTTGTAATTGAAGTTTGAAGAGCAAAATATTATTCGTGTTATTAATATGCAGTGCAGATACACCTGTGTGCAAAATAATAGCAGTGTGATGCTTAACTTTTTATTTTACAATAAAACAAATTTTATAGCACCTGTATTTTATTATTTAATTTTTCTTTCTCTAATATTCTAAAGACTTCGTATTGAATATGAAATTAAGTAATTAACCATTCTTATACGAGTAGAAAACCTAAAATACCACCTTGATGAAAAGGAATTTATTGAGAAAATTAAAACTACAAGTTTATTCATCTAAATCTATATATAAAGTAATCTCTTATCGACTGCATGCCAGCGCTTGATCCAATCCTCGAAATATTTTGTATATTCGGTTTTCGGAATGTCCATTAGTGCTTCCTGCGATTTTTCCATTACTTCCTCTCGGCTGCTGAAACGCGTTCCCCGTAGTGTTTTTTTTAACTCGATTGAACAGAAAGAAGTCACAAGGAACCAAATCAGGTGAATTCGCTGGCTGGTAGATGGTATTTGTTGCATTTTTCGTCAAAAAATTACGAATAATGATGGCACTGTGCGACGGTACGTTACCATGGTGCAACATCCACTAGTTTTCTGCCCACAATTCTGGTCTCTTTCGGCGAATTGCTTCACGCAAATGTCTCATAACGCCCAAATAATACTCTTTGTTTACTGGCTGGCCTTCTGGCAAAAATTCATGATGCACTACATCGTTGTAATCCATGAAAACCCGGAGCATTGCCTTCTTTTTTGACTGAAAACGACGTGGTCTTTTTGGTCTCGGCTCATTTGGTGAACGCCAAATCACCTTCGTGAACAATTATTTTGCAGAGAAAAACAAAAAAAAAGTACTATTTGGATGGGTTAGAGAGATGGGAGCATCGTTGAGAAAAGTGTGTAGAGTTACAATGAGAATGTAGAAAATAAAAAAAAAAATTGAGAAAAAATGTCTTGTATCACTGTTCGGTCGGAAACTTTTCAGACAACCCTCGTACATATATATTAATTTCAACCATGATGGCTCGGTAGAAATTTAAAGATCCTGACTGGGAAGTTGTGATGCATCCACAGTATAGTCTTGGCATTACGCCGTCAGATTATCATTTGTTCCGACCCCTGCGACACTCTCTTGCTGGCATTAAATTGGCTTCGAAAGAGGCATGGGAAAGCAAGAGGAATGGTTACGAAATATTGTTTGTAAAAATTGTTATTTGAGAAGGAGGTGGCCAAAATCTACTGCCATTGTAAAGTATATTTTATCGAGCAAAGATAACCCCGTCATTTACCAAATCGTACAATTTGTCACTGTAAATGCTCATTACTTTAGAGGAGTTCCTCTTCCTCTGGGTTAATGCAAAGTGAACAAATGACACCTTGTCGAAGATTACCACCAGAATAAGCCTAGGCAACCGGTGCTACTTCAGTCTGGTTTAATAAATTCGATCCAAAGTCTCTACTCCAAGGAAAATTGATTTTGCTAGTTAAAATATGGCTCATTCATGGCTGTCGGAAAAATATTTCCAATATTTTCCTTACTTACTTAGGTGGCGTTACAGTCCGGGGTGGACCAGGACCTCAACCAACAAGCCTTTGCACCTGGCGCGATCTTTCGCCAGCTGTTTCCAGCGGTGCTGCACTCCAAGTTGGTTGAGATCCCATTCCACTTTTTCGAACTCCCATATATTCGGCCGTACATTACTGCGTTGTCCCCGAGTCTCGGAATTGAAGATTTTCGATCTTTACATACAAATATTTTGCGTACAGTTTTAAAAACTCCCTTTTACATAACTTGAAAGAAAAGGGAGCAAATATGTACTGGTAAATAACATATACATACATTTTCCGAATAAGTTCGATGTTGCTCAATGCTTGGAAATTTATCAAATTTTGTAGGTACTGTCCTGAGCACAAAATTAAAATCGGGAAATTGGTCTAGGGCTCATGTACATACGTATATCTTCAACCCCATAACATGTATTAGCCCCTAACACCTCGTGCTTCAAATATCAACCACTTTTATAGTGTGGTGTAACGTCATATCCACCCCCTCCAGCACGACCACATCGTGGACCATCGATCTCATGATCTTCAAAATTATATTCCTACCCCCATTTAATTTACATTGCATAACAAGTTACAAACAAAATAACAAGCACACGTACATAAACCCAAGTAAACCGGTTATGCTGGGCAACGTCAACGCATGTTTTTTTTTTATTTATTTCTTTCGTTCACGGATTGTTTTTGCATGATAAACGACTTTGCATGTGTGAGTGACAAGTGGCAAGAGCAAAAAGCGAGAAGAAATAAAATGATTTTTCTGCTCTTTGCAGCTTTTTAAAAAAGCTTTTTTTTTTAGTTCGATTTAATTTTCATAGGACAAAACTTCCCATATGAATGAGACATCTGTATAGATTTATTATCTGTGATAATAGGGTTGAAGTAAAAATAAATGAAAATTAAATATTAAGACAATTTTATAGCAATTCTTCGTATACATACTTGTAATTCTGTTTTATAAATCCAATGCTATTTACAATAAAATATTAAGAAAAATTATATGGAAAACATAAAAAGCAATTAATTTTATTTTAACATTAAAATTAGTTTTTGGTGTGATTCCTAGAATAAGCAAAAAATTATATAGAATTTTATATTATAATTCTATATAATATAGAAATTATGGTAAATTATATAGAAAAATTAATTTTAAATTAATATTTGTTTGCATATACTTTAGCTTTTAATACCGACTGGTATTGCCGTCGCAAGGATTCCACAAGATTTTGACACTTTGCACTGCTATTCGTTCCCAAGCTACCTTCATTCCAACCCATAATGCGGCCTAATTAGAACATTTTTTTAGAACCAACTCTTTCTTGACTTCAGACCACAAGATCTCGATCGGATTTAGATCGGGCGACTGAGCTGACCAATCGAAAACTGAGACCTTTTTCGCTTGAAACCAGGCTTTTGCTTTTTTCGGAACTTGTTGGAACTTCCAAAGGCGAAACTTTTTCTAGTATTTCTACATATTTTTTCTGAGTCATGATCCCTTTAATCTAAAATAATGGTCCCATACCATACCAAGAAAAGCAGCCTCATACCATTATATTTCCTCCACCGTGCTTATTTTTTTTTTGTTTGAATTCGTTACTAGGAGGTCGTTTTGCATAGTGCCTACTATCCGAACCTACGAAAAAATTTCGGAACCACATAAAAATAATTACAAAAAACAACTTAGTGTATAAATTCCTTTGTTTTTAAGAAGTTACTCTTGATTAAATACGCGCAAAACTAATAATCGTACACCTATTTTTCAATCAATCAATCAATGCAATCTTAACTCCTCCGGCATCACTAATGAAAACTTTTAAAAACCAATAATTTATAGTTTGTTTTATAATGCATCTCCATAAAAAGCACCATCATATTGTATGTTACGATCGCTTTAGGTAGCTTTGGTGTAAATAACATTTTAAGCTGGCGATTCACTCACCTATTATAGTTTCCACCACTTTAAGTCTTCCTCCTGCTCCATTTCCTGATTTCCATTGATTGTCCGGCTCCCTATGCGTGCTTAGTATCCCTACATTCCACAACAATATCCAAAAATCGTTGTCTTTGGCTTATATCTCAAAGTCGCCGTGGCTCAAGTGATAGGGTATTGGCTTCCAAATCAGACGGTCCGGGGTTCAATATCAGCCGCGCCCGAAAGGCATTATTTTCTTCAGGCAACTAAATTCAGGTGAGATGAGTGGTTGCTTAGAATAATTTAGTTTCCCCATTAAATGTTGGATGCTACACATGGAGCGAAATAACCCCTGAACCCAGAAATTTTTCTTTCTCTCTCTGTCCCATTTTCTTAAGAAAATAACACGTGCTCAGGCAAATTAAGTGTAGTATAGTAATTAATACCAATTTGCGTCTTAAGTTCTTTAAAAAAGAAATGGGTTTTCCATCCTTATAGGATATTTGTCTCATGTGTAGTGCGCCAGTTGTGTTTTTATTGTTTACGACACTGTTTGAAAACCTGAGAAGCGAATTTCTGAAATCACATCGCAAAAAATGCAACCAATCTTTACTAAAAGGGTTATTGCATTAATTATAACAAATTTGTAAACATTTTCATCCACGTAAGCTAATATCGGATTTAATTTGTTTTCGACTATGGTGGCTAATATCCCAATATTAATTATGTATTAATTTAATTGTAAAGAATCACGTGAATTTCTAATATCATCGACATCGTTGAAATCGAATAAAACAAGGCCGCCAATAGGTAAGCACCATGCTGCCGCCTGCATAATATGCTCATTTTAATAAATTTCTGCGTTTTTTTACATATTCATACATATGTACACATATGAAACGCTTACATCATTTCAAGATTATCAACGTTCTACGTTGATAATAATGGTTGTGGCTAGCTTTACACAAGTAACCATGTTCCATCAGTGCATTTCAGAGCTAAAAATTAGGTTGAATTTCAAATACTTATGCATATGTACATACATATGTATGTATATAACAAGCGGAATTTACATTTTTATTTCTGATCTCGAACAGCGAGCAAAAAATATGTATCACAGAAAAAAATTGTGAGCGGAATAATTAATAATAAAATAAATAATTTATAAAATACATTCTTGTTTATCATATTTTTCTTTTGGAACCGTCCAAATGTAGTTGATTTACAAAATTGTCATACGATATACCAACTTCTCATAAATAATTCGTGCCGTGGCACCACAATTTAAGGGATGTATTTTTTACGGTAAAAATCCCCACATTCTGGTACAACTGTACACTCAAACGTCTACCAAAAATATTGGGAATTTTCCTGCCTCGCAAAACGGTTCCCACAATTAAAATGGAACATTTTCAGACATTTGACTTATGTAGTCTTTTGCATAATCGAAAAGAAGTAAACAATATACCTACAAATTGTTTATACTCAAATACATTGACTGTAAATTTTATTGGCGTAAGTGAAAACAATCAAACAGATTGTTGTTAGTATAATAAGTTTCACAAATCAAATCAGACAGTTGTGTTTCAATTCAACATTGTTGCAAAGATAAGTGAAACCAGTGAAACTGGTACATAAATAGGCTAATGGCCTCGTAACATCAATGTATGTAGATACAGATTTTCATAGATATGTATATATAGTAAATATGTATATACATAGATACAATACATATGTATATTAAATGTGCATCTGCACAGTGTATTTCATTTCATGGTACATGGCACATCTGAATAACCTTTCTTTTTTATTTATTTTCAAAGGATCGATACAAATGAATGTGTAAAATCCAGGATTGTACGCCGGGGTACTATGCCCATATGGCGTTTGTCAACAGCAAGCGGTGTACTGAGTTCCCATGTGGTCCTCCATCTACATATGTAGGTACTTACCGCGCCCAACACTATTCGATTTCAGTGATCTAGTGGGAACTTTCTTTTTTGTGAAGAAGGAAATTGTAAAAAGAAGTGAAAGCGAGATATTTTAGTTGAAACATTAGATGTTAGATCTACGAAAAACAGTCCAAAACCCGTTCGCGTGGTTATATTTTTCCTAGTTTTTCGCCGTAGACAGCGAAATGAAAGAGCAAATAATTTCCCCTCGTTGTCGATTCTATAGCATTTGGGTTTTTTTTGTGCTCTGGAGCACAAAAGTGACATACAACTTTTTTTCCTCATTTTTTCAGAAACAACATTTTGCTTCTAGTTTTCATTTCAGAATCAAAATTTCTCTCATGGATTTTATGTCAAAATGTACTAACACCATGTGTGTAAAACTAGATTTCTGTTTTCATGCAATCGGCTGTGTTTGGCCAATTTATTATTCTGTGTGTTCAAATTGATTCGCAAGCAAACATATTTAAAAAATAATAGTCCGAAGAAGTTTTTAGTGTGCTATAGGAACCAAAATACAAAAAAAGCCTTCTGCCTGCCCAAACGAAACGCCATAAGAGAGAATTTTGTCCTCACTCCTCCAGGTCTTTGACAGATTTTACATAATTAGTCCAAAAAGTACGCAAACGGACCTATTATTGAAATAAATAAACATATCATACATTAGAAAAAGGCTACAAATTAGGATTTCCTTAACGAATGCTTCCAGAGTTTATAAAATAAGATTTATAATTATAAATAAAAATTATAAAACACTTAAAGACCTAAATCACTATATATAAAAATTCAGCTTGCGTATGTTTGTCTTCGCAAAACTGGAAAACTAACCATCCGATTTAGCTGAAACTTCCAAAATATATTTGTTATGAATTGAGAAGTGTACGTAAATCAAAAGTTTTCCGATAGATGGCACGGAGCACAAAAATATCGAAATTCTTACTACAGCACTCCACGGTGACAGCTAACAATGAAATGACATTTCTCGTGGCAAAATCAACACATTCACACATTTGTGATTATGACTAGGGAATTCAGGGTAGACGTAGCCAATATACGCGGGCTAAAAAGTAATCACTTTTCTGCGTACGTTCACGTCTGTAAGTACAGACCAGCTGTTTTGGCACTTAGTAAAACACAGGTAGATCCCCGCCCACACCTCTCAGATCACTCTGATCTGAAGCTACCTGGCTACGAACTAGTGCCATTATTCTTCTCTCACCGCGGTCTCCACCACAATGTAGTCCGTGTTCCAATCCGGAATTCAATTTAAATGGTTAAAACTGTGGTTAAAACTCCATCTCCGTAAGCAAATTATCTACTACTGCTTTATTTACAGAAGCCCCAACCTGGACAGCAATTCAACTTTTAACGAGTTTGATGAGCTGTCTGACTCCATTCAAAGAATCGTATCCCTGTATCCTCATACTGAAATCGTTATTACGGGCGACTTCAATATAAACAATTCTGGGTGGCTTCGACATTCTGGACAGACAACACCCGAAAGACGGTGTGTTCAGATCTTCGCTGCGGAAAGCAACCTAACGCAACTTGTAAATGAGCCCACGCGAATACCAGACGTTGATAGTCATACCGCCAACACCCTGGACTTGTTTTTAACTTCTCATCCTGATAAGTACACCGTTTATGTGCTCTCCTCTCTAGGCTCGTATTATATCAGCTAATTTCTCGTATGATGACCACACAGTTAGAGAAAAGATTCCTTAAAGAACCGCATGGCAATACGAGACAGCCAATTGGAGCGGACTTAACAGCTTCTTTAGGAATTTTAATTGGTCGCTATGTTTCCTCGATAACGACGTGTATACCGCTGCTGATATGATCACAGACACTATTCGGCTTGGAATGAGTTCCTTCATTCCTCATCGGATGAAGAATATCAAACCAAAAGAAAAGGCATGGTACGACTCGAGCTGTAAAGAGGCCGTCAGGGTTAGAGAAATGTTTTTTCGGTCCTACAAGACCAACCCAACAGAGGAAAACCGAAAAAAGTTCAAACGAGCCAGAAATGACTGCAACACCTTTCTTAAGCGTGTGAAATTCCTATACGACCAAAAACTGAGGCAAAAAATACTGCAATGTCCCAAAGGCAGTAAAAATGTTTGGTCGTACGTCAAAAACATTAGAAATTCCGCCTAATCCTCCTTCCCTCATTTACAATGACATTCCAGCTGTCAGCTCTTTGGATAAGACCAATCTGCTTGCTGCACACTTTGCGGCCAGCTCAACACTCCCAGATTGTGCTTTGTCTCCGCCTACACTTGAGTGCGTCGAATCTTCAATGATACGAATCTACTTTCGCACTCGTGTAGTTGCAAGATTACTTAAAGATCTCAACATACATAAATCCGCTGGTCCAGATGGTATATCTCCCCTTCTTCTGAAGAGGTGTTCTTTCTCGCTGGTAAAACCACTGCGTAAGCTTTTTCATCAATCCTACTCTTTAGGACTCTTCCCGAGCAGATGGAAAACAGCATTTGTCCAGCCCGTCCCTAAAAAAGGCAAATCATCTTCTCTCTCATCCTACAGACCCATTGCACTTACGTCCCTTCTTTCCAAGGTCATGGAAACACTGATAAATCGTCAGCTCATGAAATATCTCGAAACACGAAAACTTCTCAATGACCGGCAGTACGGTTTTCGTAGCAACAGGTCCACTGGTGATTTGATGGCATGTCTCACCGAAAAGTGGAACCAAAGCGTACATCAATCTGGCGAAAGCAAGATAGTTGCACTTGATATTTCTAAGGCATTTAACAGAGTTTGGCATCAGGCTCTTTTGTCGAAAATACGTGCATTTGGGATCGACGACTCTCTTCTTATTACTCTGATTACTGACTCTCTCTAATTACCTTTCGGAACGTTCAATTCAAGTTGTCTTGGACGGTTTCAAGTCTGATATTCACAAAATAAATGCTGGTGTGCTCTAGGGCTCTGTTCTGTCTCCGACACTCTTTTTAATTTTCATTAATGGTCTCTTGACTGCTACTTTTAATCCAATATATTCCTTTGCTGATGACAGTACTCTCTGCTTTTCATATTCGTTCCCGGGCTCACGTATTTTATACCCTTCTGATCTGGCCTCAATATATAAGGCATTCATCCGCCCAAAATTGGAGTACAACGCCCACATCTGGTCAGGTGCTCCTAAAACATCTCTGCACCTGCTAGATAGGATTCAAAACCGTGCGATAAAACTTATTGATGATACTAATATCAGTCAATCAATTGACAACCTCGAACACCGACGAAATGTCTCGTGTCTCACTTTGTTTTATCGCTGTTACCACCACCAGTGCTCCACTGAAATCACTATGAATGCTCATAAGTATACCCTCAAGCCCATTTTCGGACGTACTCTAAAATATCGTGATTCGTTCCTAAGCCGTACAACTCGCTTATGGAATGCCCTGGCGATCTCTGTATTTCCTGGTCGTTATAACTTGCAAACATTTAAAAACAATGTACATCGGTACCTCTCTTTTCTTCCTCCCTAAATTTCCTTTGCCCGCGCTGTAAACAATCTCCTTAAGGGTACACAAACCCCTTGAGCGCGCGCTCATTAAAAACAAAAAAAACAATCGCACAAAGTTGATTTCCAATTTCCAATTTCCAATACCATTTCACGTAACATACCCGATACGAAATTATTTTGCTTCGTATTTTTTCACAGCACAATAACATACCTAATTTCAGCATTAGTACTGTAAATATAGCACCACGGATCAACAAAAAAAAATACCACCATCATATCGGACCACACATAACAGGTGCCAAATCAAGGTCACCAAATTCAATGTAGTTACGAACGAGAAATAATGCCGCCCTTTGATAGATGCTACACAATCATCATCGGTATTTGCGACCGACGAAAACGAAAATAAACCAAGTCCTACGAGTATAAAAGGGAATTTACTTTTGTCAACGGACACAGTTCATTATCATTCTTCATTGAGAGAACCTACATACATATAATATTTGATATGTATTTAGTATTTATTTTATTAATGGGACTCTTTCAAATTAAGAACAAATTCTTATAAGATTGTGAAGCCGTTACAAGTATGGTAGATTATTGCTTAAAAATAAACATATATATACATATTCATATTCATATTATAGGTACATACATACATATATATAAAAATTCAGCCGTCGTCTGTGTTTTCGTGGTCCATAGTACGCGTTTTACGAGTTAAAGAGGAAGAGAATTAATCATTAATTCATTAAACATCTGTAATGCCTCGCCCACGTTCGAACATACGCCGCCGTTCTTAACACGCAATCACAAAACGTCAAAGGAGATCAAACCGTACTGATCAAGAACGTTTAGACGATAATGAACGTGTTAGAGTCAGAACTTCTTAAAGGCGAGCAGAAGAATCGGCAGATCAGCGGGAAGAAAGATTTGAAGTCTTACGAGTTGAATCGAGTAGAAGAAGAGCAGCACAATACTATAGTTTCAACAATGCCAAGAACAATTCGATCAACAGCGAAGACGTATGCAGAGTTGCAATATCTGAATGATCGAACCAGATATTCAATACAATATCTCATGTAAATTCGCTCAAATCGGAAAAATGGAGAAAGTTTGTCCGCACTGCAAAGCAATGCAATTTAAAGGAGAAACCGCGGGAATGTGCTGCGCGAGCCGAAAAGTGAAGCTACCTGAACTTGAGCAGCCAAAAGAACCACTGAAAAGTTTGTTAAATGGAATTACTGATGATTCAAAACATCAGAAATTGCAATTCCTGTTTTCAGATGAATTCATTTGGCGCTAACGTTATAGCGCTGCATTTTGTACCGATATTTAAAATTCAGTGACAAATTTACTTACCACAGAGCTGCTTCTTTGCTTCCTTTTTCCAGCAGTAACCATAATTTCTCCAAATCTACTTCATCGGAGATGAAAATGAATAATTAAGTGCACGCTGCCAAATCTCTACTGGAATCAGAAGGCATATTATTGAGTCGTTGCAGAAAATGTAACATGACAACAAGAATTTAATTCGGATGTTCAAAAATGCGATTGATCTCATGCCAACAGACAGCCCTAGAATTTTTATTCGTACTGATCAAACACCAGCCAGTGAGCATGTCAGACTATATAACGGGCCAACAATTGATGAGGTAGCAATTGTCATGGTTGGAGAAGAATTTCATCTTCGTAATAACAGAAATGAGCAACTACAAAGAATTGCTGACATTCATAAATGCTACGATCCATTGCAATATCCAATTATGTTTCCAGACGGTCAAGATGGTTATCATTTCAACATCAAAATGATAAACACAGTCACAGGTGAACACACAGTGGAGTGGCAAAAAAGAGGATTGCCACATGTGCACATTCTAAAATGGCTTACTGTGAAGATAATGCCAAATGAAATCGATAAAGTAATATCGGCCGAAATACCAGATCCCACAATTGATAATGAGTTGTTTGAAGTTGTGACCAAGAACATGATACATGGACCATGTGGAGCAATCAATACAAATTCACCGTGTATGATCGATGGTAAATGCTCTAATCGGTATCCTCGAGAGTTGTTAGAAGACACAAACAGCCATATTGCGTTAGCTCTTGCTTCTTCAGGCATTGCTGACAGGTTGATACAAGGAGGGAGAACAGGGCATTCAGCTCTTAAACTGTCACTAAACATGCAATTCACAGAAAACCCAACATGTAACATTTCAAAAACATCACGAATGGGAAAGGTTCTTCAGGGGTGCAAAATCATTGTATGGGATGAGTGTACAATGACTCACAAGAAGTCATTGGATGCATTAGACCATACATTGAAAGATTTGCGAAATAAACAGGTACCATTTGGTAGAGTATTGGTGTTACTATTGAGTGACTTCAGGCATGAATTGCATGCTTGCTTGAAATATTCAACTTTTTGGAGCACAGTCAAAAAATACACTTAACAACAAATATGAGAGTTCAGCTTTAAGCCGATACAACAGCTGACATATTTTCGAGACAATTATTAGAGGTCGGTAACGACACTGTACCTACAAATCCAAAAGCAGAAAAAATGACCTTCCCATCTCATTTTTGCAACATCTTGAATTCAAAAGAAGAATTAATAGACAAGGTTTTCCAAAGCATCGAAACAAATTATCGAAATCACGCATGGTTGAGAGGAAGAGCCATTCTAGCGGCTAAAAATGTCGACGTACACGATATGAACAACATCATTCTAAACAGAATCGCAGGTGAAACAGTAACATACAAATCCATTGACTCCGTGATGAACCAAAGTGAAGTAGTGAATTTTCCAATGGAATTTCTTAATTCTCTTGAAGTTCCCGGGTTACCGTCACATGTACTGAATTTGAAAATTGGAGTGCAAATTATATTACTCCGAAACATCAGTCAGCAAAAGTTATGCAATAGCACACGATTAATAGTTAAAAAATTGATGAACAATGTAAACAATTTTGATTGGACCTACCTCCGAACCTCCGAACGACATGGCTTTCGAGTTCAAACGACTTCAATTTCCAATGCGCGTTGCGTATCATACAATAAAAAAATGAGTTTTTTTTTTTGAAAAACATTTTTTTTTTAACATATTTTTTCCCCCCTTTCCTTTCATTCCACATAGTCCATGAAACACAAGATGCGGTGTTGAATTGAATGTGTTTTCTCGGTGAATCTAATCTATGTTCGTTAGAATACATTTATTTACTTTCTCATTCATTTTATATCAAACTGCTCCACAGCGATATACTCGTATACATACATATGTACGCAAGCGAAGCCGCGCGGGTCAGCTAGTTATTTATATTTTGAGAGAATTAAAACTACGGGCGAGAGCCCAAACTGTGATCTGCACAGTTACATAGTTTTTATGGAAATGCCTGGAAAAGAACTGTTCATTTAACTTGCGTTGCTTCAGTTTTTACTTATTTACAACCGTGTCAACATTTTAAGATTGTAAGGTGGGGTTCAATTTGAAGCGTTAAAACTTTGTACAAGGCACAGAAATTTCCAACTGCACTTGAGCAATTCTAAGCAAGCAAAATGCCATGAGCAGCATTATTTACAGAAGATGAAAATGCCAAAATTAACGTATGTTGGGACATCGGTATAAATGTAACGGGAATCGAATAAAATTCGTCGTGGTCGTTGTGTTGTCAGACCGCATTTAAGTGATTTGGACAATTGTAGGTCTGGCAGAAAACCAATATTCTCGGAAAGTGACAAGCGGCGAATCATATGAAAGGCAAATAACTTGACTGCTTCCTGTTCACAAGTCACTGCCTTTTCCACCAAAGAAGTGTACAAAATGACAATTTGGGGTGCCAGTAACAACTCCAATTACGTCGTCAGAGCTCTTTTGAAAAAAAAAAACACAACGGCTGGAAACGCGTCACAATGCTGCTCGGGTCAGATACGCAGAAAATAACGTCGACACTCATTGGGACTTGGTATGTAAATTTCAACATACTGATTTATATTTGTAACATTTATATTTATAATTTTCTAAAAAGGTAATTTTTTCGGATGAAAAAAAAAGTGGAATCTAGATGGACTAGATGAATTACGATGCTATTGGCGAAACATACAGAAAGAAACCCTTTATTCTTCCAAGAGAAACTTCGGTGGTGATCCGTCTATGGTGTGGGGTGCATTTCACAAGTCTGTCACACTTTTGGGGTACTGGAGAATAGTCTTGTTCAATTTATACGGGACAACAGAAAAAAAACCTTGTGTTTTCATTCACGACAATGCGCGCATTCACACAAGTCGCTAAACTAAAACCTTAGAGTCATATTCAATTGAATTGATGGACTAGCAGGCTTGCTCACTGGGCATAAATCTTATATTTGGGGAGTACTTGTGAGACGTGTTTACATGGATAATAGAAGATACGATAGTGTTACAGATAAGAGTGGAATCGACTGAACCTAGTTTATTACATAACCTCTTCAATTTAATGAAAAGGGTTTTTGAAAGCGGAAATATTTGATGCCAAAATTAACAAAAAACAATAAACAAATCTTAACCAGCTTAAAAAGTGAATGTGCCTTATAATTTTGAGACGGACTTTGATTCCAAATTTATAAATGTACGCGTTATAACATTGCCCTTTTAGCCCTTTTATGCTCTGGGCTGTAATCCAATCTAACAGTTAATGAATTGATAGGCATGAAGACGCATGTTCTTTTATCGAAAGATGCAGAAACGCTAATAGATCATTGTCTGATCCGCACGAAAAACCCCAAAATAAAGTGTTCAGTTGTTGAATTCACCTTTTCGGACCATTACGCAATATACTGCGCTTTCACACCAAACGAAAAAAGCGAAGCTAATGAGAGACAAACAAATTATGATTATAATTTATCGAGTAAAATTAAATTGTTCAACCGGGAATTCTTTAGTGAGTTTGCTGAAGTAAATTTCAGAAAATGCTTCAGTAAAATCGAAAGTCTGCAACCTACATATATAAGAAAGAAATATATAAGGTCGAACGGAAAGAAGGATTAACAGTGATCTGAGAAATGCTTGTGTGGGATAGATAGATTGTCCGGAGATATAAGAACAACTGCAGAAACAAAGAATATAAAAAAATTTCGAAACAATTTAAATAAACAAATAAATAATGCAAAGTAAAAATATTATAAAGATCTATTCATAAAGGCGAAAAACAAACCAAACGAAGCTTGGAAAATTTTAAATAGTATCCTAGGAAAAAAGCAGTAAATCTTAATGACGTGCTTACGAAAAACTTTGGAGCCAACAATTTAGATAATCTATCAAAATAATTTTCAGAAAAACTAGCTAATAATATTGTAAACGTAGTTCATATTTGTAATCATAAGTCCTATTCCGGTCCATTAAGTAGCATTCATCGATCAATTTTTTTGTGAAGCCAGCACAGGAGAAATGTCCAAGTTTTTTATTCCATTGAATGAGAATAAGTTAGGTGATAAAGACGCCATTTGAGCAAAAGATCTAAAGCTGAATGCTAACGGATTAGTTCAAGCAACAGCAAACATTGCGAATATGAGCTTTGAAAAATCCTCGAAGCGCTAAAATTAGCAATTTTCCACAGGAGTGCTGTTATTATGATTTAAAGTTACTTAAGGGGTTATAGCCACTTATCAGGGTCTAAAAAATCGAAAACAAATTTTATTGCATATTCGTTAATAATAAACCTTCAAAAACGTGCTCACAAAATTGTATAATGATTAAAGTTTTAGAACCGGAATTATAAGCATTCGTAGTGCGAAGCCTCGCCACTAGGTCGAGCAGCTGCACGGTCCCAAGAGAGGGTAGAATGAATCGAAGACAGCAGTAAATCGACGCTCTCGAGGCTGCAGTAGATGCAGAAGGACCTGGAATCGATGACTCGGTGTGAGTGTACAAAAAAGTTTTAGTGTACAAAAATTAATGTTACATATGAAAAATCTACTATCAAAACTTCAGACACGATTTTCGCAGAATCGGTGGACACGATTTCTCAAAATCTAGACATCGATCGTTACTAATTTTTTTACTCCTTGTTTGTTATGATAATAGCTTGAAGGAAATTTTTTCTTTAGACAGAAAAAACCGAAAATTGAGATCTCCCAAAATGTTACTTTTTGTAAAAACTGCCACCATTTCTTCAAAAATCATAATTTTGACAAACCCGTCGTTCAAGCACAAGCCAATATATTATAATAACCAAATCTTTTTGAAATATTGATTTTAGATGAGCTGTTCCAGAGTTATGTACACCGCCGCTGATGATAAAAAAAGGCTCTTCCGGAAAACATTCGCAGCTCCGCCATTTTGAAATATTTTTTTTATGAAAATATTTGTACAAGTATTTGAAAACATGTACTAATCGACAGTATTAATCAATTTCAAATCAATATTTATTATCCTTAAATACAACGCCTTAAGAAACCGAAGACTTAAAGCTAAAATCAGGGATAATATAAACAAAGAAAATTATTCAATATGTGGAGTACCGCAAGACCACAAATTAGGTCCATTAATATCCATAATTTACATGAATGTTGGCGGCTCTCAAGAAATGTATAAAGTGACGAAAATATTTTGTAAAATGTATTCAACTCTGTCATGGGATAGTACCATAATAATGGCTTTATAATTAACGCAGAAAAACTAAAGGCACGCACATCCGTCCACCTCACATTTCAAAGTACAGAGTACAAGTAAAACTGTAAAATTCGGAATGCCTGCACAAAGTCCAAAGCCACTTGTTACTTCAAGACGTTACTCGAAAACGTATCAACATCTAAATACTTAAGAGTTATAGTTGACTATAATTTAATAATGGCACCAAGGAATAAATATAATCAATCCGTCTACACTTTACTCCATTTGAGTTACGAGTATCCATTAGAAGTTGTTCGGCAGGGTTAATTCAGCTTGGTGAAATCTCACCTGCGTTATGGAGAGTGTTGCTTGGGGAAATCTGTTCCAGCTCCAAAAACTCAACATTCTGCACGACAGCACTCAAAAGTTAATAAAATGATCGCAACGACAACAACGTGCTGACATCAAAACGTATCTTCCACTCAATCAGTTGTATAAACTGGAGACACTCTCAGCATTCAGAGACGACAACACGTATAAGATACCAACTTAATACGAGTAATTAGTAAACACAAGAAGGTGAATGCGAAATAAATATTGGTTATAGTCCTGAGGTATTGGTAATTCCAAACTCCAATGAAACGAAAAAGCGACGTTAAGTGATTCCTAACTCCAATGAAACGAATCCTCAGACCTTTTGCACCCACTAGATGGCATTCAAAACCGTGATATAATATTATACTTTTAGGTAAATGACATTAATATCTTCCAAGAAGTATGAAGTATTCCTTGCTTTCCGATTTTGTCACCAGTAGTGTTCCTACGAAGTAAATAAAGTTCTTCCACTTCAAACTCTCCTTAAAACCCATCTTGTTGTAAATACTAAGACTCCGATGAAACGAAAAACGACAGGTTACGGAAATAGCGCGCATGGTGATGCAGCTCGGAAAGAATGAGACATGAGAGAGGCGGACACCGGATAGGGAACAAAAAGAACTGGGGTAACGCGCTTGGTGGGGCACTAACTCGGGTGGAATGAGCTATGGGCGGTAAAGCGGGCGTCGTGAGTGAGTCCACAATGCAGGAGTTACGTGCACAGCAACACCATCTGCATTCTCATCGTTATTGTTACCATCGTCAAAGTACGTACGAGTATGTACACAGATATTACTTGGTGAAAACACCAAAAGCATCATCTGCACGTAAGGGAAAATGTCAGCTTAACAACAAAATTTGGCTTGGCTTTCGTTTGTCAACGCCAAGAATACAAGCAGCACAGAACAGTCCAGCAACAGAATTGCTCCAGCGACAGCGGTTGACCTAGTTTGGGAAAAGCGACATTAGCAATGCAAGCAAAATAATATGATTGTTAGCTGTTAACTATCAACTCTTCATTATATATAATATAATGTGTAATGTTTTCTATTATTCTAGGTATTAAGCTAAGACCTTGAAGTAAAAAGACATTATTCAAATAAGTTGTGTTTTATTTTTAGGGGCTGGACAAAATACATAACTTGCGCGTGGTATCCCGCGTATGAGGGTTTACATGGGAATTTGCTATGTTCTAGAGTTTATATAGTGTGTCACAATTATTGAGGTTATAAACAAATTCCTCAATAATGAAAAATGACTTCATATATCAGGGCTGAGCTAGGCTGAGTATCCTGATCTACCTATTTATCGAGCTTCATAAAGTTTTACCTCTATAGCCCAGCTTTCTAGGCTGACCATTTTTTCTTCTTTATTAACGTAATGAAAATAAATTTAATTAAGTGAACTCAGAAAATTGTTATCAAAAATATCTAATATACTGCCCACTAGGCTATGTGTAAATATGTAACTTTTTTAAACCAAATAAAAAAAAAATCAATTCAAAAAAAAAACTGCATTAATGAAAATATTGTAAAATGTTTATGGTTGGGTACAAATGATAGAACTTATTCTTTTCAATACAAATCCCTTTATTCAGTACAGTTATAATTCACTATTTAATTGTTTCTCTCAGTACAATCCAATTTCTCAACTGCTTATACTTTTCTTATCTTTTACTTAAACCACTTAATCACTTCTCCTAATTAACACTTAAAATTTCACTGATGAACTCATTTGCATACCTTCGGGATGCTGGTATTTATACTCGAATGACATACTTCGAGAATAATCCTCGCCATCCAGCGTCCCATACAATTTCCAATTTGCTAGAAAATTCTATTCCACTCTCCAGTCATCAATGGTCGAGACTTTGTTATTCAAGTATCGAAATCTTCTGGTCTTCGAGCATCGACATCTTCTGCTCTGTAAATCTAGATGTCGCTGCTCACATTTAAGTGGTTATCGCAATATGAAAGTATCAACCTATATTTCCTAGAACGGGAGGTACAGGTATGTAAATCGCTGAACCACTTTCATGCTCGCCACTACCGATTTTATTATTATTGTTATTAGTCATCGGACTAAAACTAATTTAAGATTGCAGTACAGCGAAGAAAAAATCGCAAGAGATTCATTTCCCGAAATGTAGTGGGCAGTTAAAATAAGTTTGCACATAACAGAAAAATAAAAATTTATTGAAGAAGAGATGAAGGAAAATGCGAATTCAATTTAAATTGTTTTTGTTTTTCAATATAATCTCCCCTAACATCAATGCATTTGTTACATCTTGAGATAAGCTTTTTTAAACCCTCAAAAAAATAAATTTCCTCTTTCTCTGCAGAATACCCATTTATTGCCGACTTGAGTTCTTCATCATCCGAAAATCTTTTTCCACGAAGACATTTTTTCAAATCCGGAAACAGGAAATAATCACTAGGGGCAAGGTCTGGACTATAGGGTGGGTGTTGGATTTCTTCGAAACCACAATCTCGCGCAGCAGCCTTAGAAACTCGCGCCGTATGAACACTAGCGTTGTCATGAAGAAGCAACACACCCGCTGCGAGTTTACCCCGTCTTTTCTTTTTAATTTCCTCCCGCAAATTATGCAAAGTGGAAGCGTAGGATGTGGCGTTGATGGTTTCACCTTTTTTTTGTACTCAATGAGCAAGATTCCCTTTGAGTCCCAAAAAAACGGTGGCCAGGAGCTTCCCGGCAGACGGAGTGACTTTGAACTTTTTCGGGGGGTCTGTTCCTTTTTTATGCCACTGCATGGACTCTTGTTTGCTTTCAGGGTCATAGTTGTGGACCCATGTTTCGTCCCCAGTAACAATTCGATCCATAACACCGTCCGCGTTCTCACTACACATCTCCAAAAGCTCTCTACAGCATGCGATTCTCACTTTTTTCTGAGGCGCTGTGAGCATTCGTGGCACCCACCTTGCACTGACCTTTGAAAGGTTAAGATGGTCATGAAGAATGGTGTGAATGGTACCAATTGAAAGCTTGGTGATCTCTGCCATCATTTTCACCTTTATTCGGGCATCCTCAAGAACAAGTTTTTCGACTTCTTTGATGCTTTCTCCCGTACAAGCAGTAGCCGGGGCGCCGGAGCGGGGGTCGTCTTCAATGCTCTCTCTGCCTCTCTTGAACTCTCTTGACCACTTTTGCACAGTTGATAATGAAGGTGCGGAACCCTGGTAAACAGCCATCATCTCTTCATGAATAGTTTTTTGACTTTTTCCTTGCTTAGTGAGAAATTTAATTACAGCGCGATGCTTAATTTTCACCATCATCGTCTCAGTTGCCATTATGATTCTGTTTAACTAGAGATAAAACGTGAATTAATAATCACATTTATATGAAATTTTACATGAATGCACTAAAATAATAGTATTACTTGATAAATAAGTCAATTTATATATACAACCACAGCTTCACCCCGATACCGAGAATATGTTGAACGCCCCTCGTATGTTCATTTTTTTTCCCCGAAGAATTTAACACTCAAGTGAGTATGGTATTATTACACTTAAAATGCCGGAGCACTTGTTAAGTTTTTCGGAAAATGGGACAGAAAGAGAAAGAAAAATGTTTGGGCTCAGTGCTCTATTTCGCCCCATGGGTGGGCATCCAACATTTAATGGGGAGACTAATTTATTACTGTAAATTGATTTGTTGTTGTGTTTTAGGCAACCATTCATCTCACGAGATTTTAGTTGAATAAAAATAAGTCTTTCGGTCACAGCTGGTATTGAACCCCGAACTGTCCGATTGGGAAGCCAATACACTGCCACTTGGGCCACGGCCACCCACGTGTACCAGGCATATAGTCAGATTTAAAAGAAAATATTTGAATTAATTTCAGGTTATTAATTATATATTTGAATACATTTCGTTTATTTTTACGGCAACAATATCCAAACCCCCAGATATGTGTGTTCACTGTGCAAGTCATGGCTTGAACTTTGCTTTGTCTGTTGCAATGTCAACACCCTCGATTCGCAATTATCTTGGTGTAGTAAGCGAAATAGACAATTTCTTCCGAAACCATTCAAATGCAAATAAGACTTTCCAAAACGCCATACAAAAACACGCACCAGAAGGCAGAAAAAAACAACTTGCTGAGGATTTATTTGAAGTTAACATATCAGCTCCGAGGATTTCTTTGAAACAAACAGCACGCTCCAATCCACAAACATAATGTCCTGAAGATTATTTTAGAGTTTCTATACTTATTCGCTCTCCAGATTCTCTAATAAAGAGTTTTCCAATAGGGACTTGACAACTTTGAATTTAGTTTGTGAACGCACTCTTTCACTAATCATCAAACTGTCACTGTCAATTTATTCAGTAAACTCAACATTTTCATCACGAACGAGCAACGTCTGCAAATTATAAAAATTTTCTACCGAAATTCGGAGTCGGTGACTACAACTTTAAGAGCGTTAACTCCAATTTTCGGTCGTAATTCTCGCCCTGGTAGACAGGCAATAACAAATTTAGTGCAAAAATTTGAGTCTACATATTCGTTGTGTGATGTTGCCGTGTCAGTGAGAGTACGGGTTGATCGAAGTGTCGAAAATATCGCTGCCATTCAGGCGTCCGAAGCAAAAGATCCAAATTAGTCAATTCCACGGCGTTCTCAAGAATTGTTCATAGCTCAGACCACATTATGGCGTATTTTGCGTAAGGATCTTATTTTACACCCATACAAGATCAAGCTGACTCAAGCTGAATTGAAGCCGATGGACCATTTGAAGCGACGTACGTTCTCCGGATGGGTTCTGGAGAAGATGCGCCAAGATGATGAATTTCATCGCAAAATCATCTTCAGTGACGAAGCTCATTTTGGGCTCAATGGGTTCGTCAATAAGCAAAATATGCGTTATTGGTCGGGTGAAAATCCACATGTGCTTCATGAATCACCACTTCATCCACAAACTGTTTGGTTTGCATGCCGGCGGCGTTATTGGGCCATATTTTTTCGTCGACGATAACGATCGTCACGTTGCTGTGAATGGTCAGCGTTATCGCGCCATGATCACCGTTTATTTTTAGCCCGAATTGGAAGATATGGACTTGGACGACATGTGGTTTCAACAGGATGATGCCACAAGCCACACAGCACACGCTACAATCGATTTATTGAAGAGTAAGTATGGTGAGCGTGTTATCTCAAGAAATGGCCCAGTCAATTGGCCGCCTCGTTCGTGCGATTTAACGCCGCTTGACTATTTTCTGTAGGGCTACGTTAAGTCATTGGTTTATGCCAACACGCCGACGTTGGAAAAGCTCAGAGCCAACATTGAACTCAAAATAGCGGCCGTTTCGGCCGAAATATGTGGCCGAGTCGTTGAAAATTGGGTCCAACGAATCAACCGATGCAAACGTGCCCGCGGTGGCTATATGAACGAAGTCGAGTTCCATTCATAAATGTTTTGATTGTACTTCAAGCCGATAATAATTTTTTTGAAATATCTCAAATGGTTTGCGTTTTATTTAAAAAAAATGTTGTCAAGTCCTTATTGGAAAACCCGATACAAAATCTTACTGACAGATTTATGGTCAACGAGGATCTTCTATCATCGTTTCAAGCTCTGTTTCCAGGTTTTGCTGCCGTTAATCGAGAAAATTAAATGGAAAAGCTAACTCGATAACGCAATATCCTTGTCAGCTGTTAAAGCGAACTACCTGTTACAATAGCTAGCGTTGAAAGAATCTTTTCAATTATGAAAAGGATCAAAACAGTATCCCGAAGCTTATTGGGCCATCCAAGACTTAGCACACTTGCAATGCTGTTTGTTCACTCAGGTATTCATGTGGATCCAGATGAAGTGATCGATATTATGTATAAAAAAAGACAAGGCGTTTATTGCTGTAAAAAAAAATATTAAAAGAATTATTATTTATTAAATTTAATTAAAACAAAAAAAAATACAAAAAAAAATAAAATATTCATGTAGTTTTCTAATTTTTGTATACAGAATTACTTCTTCGAAGTAATAAAGAATTTAAAACTTAATACATCAAAAATATGTACAACTAAGTTATCACAACTCAATATGCACCGCTTTACACTTGGTTCGACATGCACAGACAGGTTCCCAGATTGCAAATATTCCCATGGAAGTTTATGCACGCGCAAGCTACTCGACACCGGATGGAATGCATGCGAAATATCAAAAGTGACGAGTCGGGAGATATCCATGGGAACATTTGGATAGAGGCAATGCTTTGGAGTTAGATGGGAATGGATTGGCAGTTAGTTGTAATCGTTACGGCAACCGCGACTATTGTTTAAACTAATAAATTTTACTTATAAACGTGCCTAAAAGAATTGTTTTATTTTATGTAAGTCGAACAGTTATGTCGGCCCTCTGGGCTGACGTTCGCGTTTTTTTTGGAATCTTCATATAGGATTTCCTTAACTGGCGCCCGAGCAGGGACAGGTTTAGAAGAAGTATATCCTTTTTGTCGGAGCAATTGTGGCAAAATAAATTAATAATGTCCTTGAGTGAGCGTAGACCAGTACTCTCTATGGAGCGAATGCAGTTGTTACCATGGGAACACAACGGCCTTTTTGGTCTTAATAAAAATCCATTAATTAGCGGTCACTTTCAAAGGATCTACGAGGCGTAGATTTTCAAAGGGGAAGGAATTATCACAACCCAATATGCACCTCCTTACACTTAGTTCGACATACACAGACAGGTTCCCAGCTGACTCAGCATATTATCCCCATGGAAGTTTATGCACGCGCAAGCTACTCGACACTGGATGGGATGCATGCGAAATATCAAAAATAACGAGTCAGGAGATATCCCTGGGAACATTTGGATAGAGGTAAAGCTTTGGAGTTAGATGGGAATGGATTGGGCAGTTAATTTTAATCGTGACGGCAACCGGGACTATTGTTTAAACCAATAAATTTTAATTTAATTAAACGTGTCTAAAAGAATTGTTTTTATTTTATGTAAGTCGAACAGTTGGGTTTTTTTGGAATCCTCATAAATGATTTCCTTAGCTACCATCATTTAACCAAAATGGACATTAGGAAACACGTTTTAAACATGCCAATTATTTAAAAAGGCTTGTATGCAATGAGCTGGTAACAAAAAATGGTTTGATTATTCATACACGTGTTTTGTTATTGTTGTGTATTTACAATACAAATAGTTTTGTTCTTCTACATATCGTGTATTGTAAGTATATTATACTTTTATTAGATAATATTAAATATTATATTCAATGTACTAGTATTTCACTCTTTTGTTATACAGGGTGTCCCCTAATTCGTCAAGGATAATTTGGGGAATGATTCTTAGGTATATCCTAAAAAGAAAACCGTTTTACGGTAAGCAGCAGACTTAAACAAGATATAAACTTTATTTAAACGCAGTTTCAAAGGCTAGTATCTCTTCTAAAAACAAAGTCCTAAACGAAGGTTCTACCATTAGTATAAAAAGAGCAATTTCCATGAATTGTCAGGGTACGCCAAAGTAAGCCTTTTCTTAAATCCTCGATAAATGATGTCAACATTGGATATAGACCCTTACTGTAGAAGGATTTTTTTCTAATACCTTAGAATTATTTCCCAAATTATCATTGAATTAGGGGACACCCTGTATATTAGTTGATATATTATGTATATTGGCAATACAAGATTGAAATAATACATCGAAGAGTACGATGATACAATTTTGGCGAGTTCGTCGGCACTACAATTCCCTGGAATGTCTTTGTGTTATGGCACCCAACAGAGGTGAAGGTTGAACTGATCTACCATCTCCTTGAGAGATGATTACGGGCAGTTCTATAATTTAGTGAGACTGAGTCCAGGGCCTTGATAGCGGACTGACTATACGAAAAGATGCGGATATCTTTTGCAGATATCACGTTTTTCTTCAGCCAGGACAGAGTTTCTTTAGTCGCCAAAATTTGCGCCTGGCTACGGTGATTTGGACGACGGAAGGACTTATCTGAGAAAACACCCACCAACCCCGCTATCAGCCTTAGATCCATCTGTGTACTCGTAGAAGTGGATTGATTTGTCCACCATGAAAGCATCTTCTTCCAAGAAGGATCTAGGATCTATATGTTCGGCTATAGTGTAATCGATGTTCTCTTGAAGGATTCCTGTTATATTAAGAATATTAGCGTGCCAAATAAAAAAGTTACTTGCTTGCTTGCGGTCACAGCTATTTGCCTGATGTATATGCCGAGGGGCGTCACGTGAATCAGAATATCCAGTGATACGGAGGGAGTAGAGCGTAGGGCTCCGCTTATGTATAGATATGCTGTTCTTTGGACTCTGTTTAGTTTGCTGCAGTTGACTGGATTATCTAAGGCCGTCCACCAAACAACCACCCCGTAGGTGAGTATCGGTCTTATAACCGAGATGTATAGCCAGTGGGTTATGCGCGGTTGAAGGCCCCATTTGTTCCCAATGGCTTTTTTGAATGCTAGGTTTCCAGTTTAGTTTCCAGTAATGAGACCCAGATATTTTGCTGCATCAGAAAAGACCAAACTGGTACCGTTTATTGAGGGATTGTCTATGACATAGATAAACTAACCTAGATGTCAAACTCTACTAATACTTTTGCAAACCCTTAAATTTTGCACAGACACGTTGTAAGTGAATTCCAACACTTTTACATCTCTATAACTTTGTCAAAGTTTGCTAGAATGAGAGCAAATTACCAGTAAAATTGCTAGAATGAGAGCGATTTGCACGAGTGTGTGTAATATCGATGACTTTTTTTTTTACTAAAATGGGCGTGGTTTGTATGCAATGGGAGGGAAATTACCATTGATGGCAATTCACACGTATTCACAGACAGTGTCACACGGATAGTGGCGATCAGTAGAAAACCGATTTTGATTTTCCTACATCTGGAAAGTAGGACGTCTAGGTTTTATATTTCCTGGAAAGGAGGACAAGATCAGTTTTACGGGGGTTTACTACGGGGAGGAAGAATACCTCCTCGTGCCGTACCTCTGCTGACACATCTTTTTGCAGAAGTCCTACCTAGTTCAGAAATGATTATCCTACTCGTATTTAACATAAGACTGATCAACTCAAGTGAGTCGTCTATCTGCAGAGTTAGCACCGCAGTCATGATTGAGGATGTGTTGACGTTGTTAAAGGCACCTTCTATCTACATATGTGTACTCTCTATATTGTAGGGATCGTTCGATGTGGCTAGTCAGTGATTGCAGAGCCGTTGACAAAAGTAGTGGATCAGTTTTAGATCGTATATGTACGAGTATATCAATCAGTCGTTCTAGAGTTTTCAGAACGGAAAATGATAGACTTATAGGTCTGAGGTCTTTTGGGACAACATGAGAGCATTTTCCAGCTTTGGGAATTAACGCTACATTAACTTCTCTCCATGACAATGGAATGTGGATTATTTCTACACAGCTCCTCATGATATTTTCTAGCGCAGGCAGGATAATATCTGAGGACCTTTGTAGCTTGGCAGGTATTATACCGTCCAGACCAGCAGACTTGTACGGTTTGAAGCTATGCAGCGCCCAAAGCAGCTCGTCTCTTGTCATCAGACAGTGAATTTTAGTCACGGTTGCGTAGTGCTGTTGTGGTTGTTACTGGCGGCGAATAGAGAGCTACCTGGATAGTGGGTGTCCAGTAGCAAGTTGAGTGATTCATCACTTGAGGTTGTCCAAGAGCCATTGCTTTTTTCAAACAGTTGGGCATCAAAGGAATTGAAGAGAGGATTTTTCTTAGCCGCGATGCCTCAGAGGTTTCTGCTATTTTGTCATAGAATGACCTGCAGGATTGTCGCTTTGCCTTTCTCGGTTCTTTTTTTTATATATTTTGAGCGATTCTGTGTATGAGTTCCAGTCAGTCACTTTTCTTGTGCTTTTTGATGGTTGAAAAGTTTTCTGCAAACGTTTCTAAGCGATCCCAGTGCTGATGTCAAACAGTGTGGCTTTTTTTTGCCTCTAGGAAACAGCCATAGCCTGATTGAGAGCCAAGTTGAAATCCTTGATTTTCATGTCAAGCTCGTTGGTGTTATGCCGGGGACTTAAGAGTTCAGAGAATAATATTTTTAACAGTATTCCTCTGTGTTTTGGCCAATCAGTTTTTCGATAATAATGGAATGCTGGTTGGCTGGAAGGATTATCACTCAGGCTGAATTGGATGTATCTGTTCGCTGACATTTGAGTAATGTTGTCGGAGACAGAGTGATATCTAGCACTTTCTTTCGGTTTTTTGTTATAAAAGTTGCCCCATTGCCGATGTTGCAAACAATGAGGTTAGTACATATAATTTAATCAAAAAGTGACTCACCTTTATCGTTGATGTCGGTACTGCCCCACACCGTATGATGAGCGTTAGCGTCGCACCCGATGATGAGGCCAGTTTTTAGCCTCCCAGCTTCCAATATCGCTCTTTCTAGGTTGCCACCAGGGCCAGGTCCCACATGATTGTGGCCAAGATATGCCAATGCCAGCCAGTAGGAACCTTTGGTAGTCTCCATCTGGCAACGATTATGTCGAGGTCGCTGGAATTTACCAGAGTAGTCCCCACCACGGTGCTGTTCGGACTCATCTTCTTCCTCTGATCGTTAGGAATCTCAGAATTCATTATAGAATTTATCTGCTCAACAGTTTTCAGTCCCGTATTTGCATTGAAAACGGCAGTAGACTTCTTCATGATTTCCTTTACAATCGGCTCTTTGCTTTTTTCAAGTTTTCCTGAATGTTCTTCAAAACCGGTAACACTTCGCCAATTGATGTTTCTTAATGAGAATAATATAAGTTAGAATTATAAGTACAGACTCTCAAAAATAATTGTTTTTTTTTTGTTTTTACTACTTCATCTTCAATCAGTTCCTTTACAAACAAAAAACAGCTTGGATCGTCTTCAACAACGCTAACGTTTTTTTTAACCCGAACAAAATGATCCGCATAATATGTTGCTGCCTCTAGCCAAGTACAAGTAAATTCAACAATTTAAATTCAAATTTAATTTTAAACAAACTTACGGGTTGAGGCGGTAGCGGCAATTCAGGTTCCATCTCCTTAAAAACAGCAATCCAGGATGGACTTTTTAAAAATATTTTCTTCATGGTAGACAGTAGACGTATGCTTTCACAGATTCTATGTACACCGAGCGCGACGCAAGTTACGTAAACCATTTTCGAGTATAACATTTGCAGTGATTTGCCATTTGCAGCGTCTGTTACAAACAACAAAACTTTCTCTCTTTCTTGAATAGTCGAAAAGCTGGGCAATGGTTGTTGAGTTTACTCTCTCCAGAACTTCGGACGTTAACAGGTACGCTCGACCATATGCTCCCAAAGGCCCACCAATTACATTTGTTACACAGCGTTCTGTTTTGTCTGTCGTTTCATCGATAGATAAAAAAATATTTTCGTCACCAGCTTCAGCTCGGATTTTGGGGAGCACTTCGAGGTAGCAATCTCCGACGTAATTTTTCTTAGTGTCGACTCGTCTGGCCCTTTTTTTGTGTGTATTTCGCTATAAAAGTCTGGAACTCCGGGCGATTGATTTTATACAACGGTATGTCACCACATGCTAACAACATTTTTGTTCATTTTTTTTTTCAGTTCCAACGAAAGATGTAATTGTTTGAGTTTTTGTTTTTTTTCCTTTAAAGCCATTGCTTGTTGGCGCTTTGATCTTTTGATATGCTGTTCAATAAAATATTTTTTTTCATGGTTGGCTTTTATACTACACAATTTGATTTAAGCCCTTTTCCGTTAGATGAAAAATAATCTGGTCCAAATTTCAATACAAAATTTTTCAATTTCAAAATTCAATGATCAATAATGGAATAAAAAGGCAAAAAAATGCAAAATGAATTACATATATATGGAATCAGGAGGACATGAAACGTGTTTGTGTAAGGTCGATACTATCTTCCGATTAAGCAAAAAAAAGAGGCAAAGTTAGCAAAATCATATCCCTGCTTATCAGGTTCCCTGTCCCATACATAGGTTCAATTTTTTGGTCTCACGTCCAAGGTTTTTTTCATAATTTTGTACTATTGTAATAATCAATGTCACGAATTATCATGAGTGGGAAGTATTATCATATTAGTTTAGTTTTTTTATATGTTTTAGTTATGTAAGTTACATGGACGTGGTAGAAAAAAATTGAATGAATTTGTGACAGTGTTGAAGTGGCATGATGAAGGAGATGTTTTGATGACATCAACATGTCACGACGATACAATGATATCTCAAATTGGAGAGAAACTATAATTAATCCTAATATGGTCATTGATTATAATGAAGCTAAAACGCGCATAGATGTTGCAGAACAGCTTAGCAGCTATTACTCTCCTCTGAGAAAAAGCCTAACCTGATACAAAATAATTGCTCTTGATTTAATCTTTCAAGTTGCGATTGTCAACACACGCATTGAATATAACGAATGTGCCAATAAGCCATTGACAGTTCTTCAAGTTTAGGAGTCAATTATACGATATTGACACTGTGAAGTGACGTCAAAAGCATACCATAACTGCCTTGTGAATGTTATTTACCCATCTACTTCGGCCACCCCGCATCAGCTTCACAACCCAAGATATCATAAGCTTTCGTAAATACCAAGAAAAGATGGAAAAATTAAACGTGGCCGTTGCGTGGTGTGCTATCGAAAATTAAGGAATGCTGCAGAGAATCCATCTAAAGCGAAACAAGTTGACACAGATTGTAAAAAATGTTGTGAAATTTACTGTCTACATCATTTCAACGAAACAAATTAACTGTTACAAAATATTATAAATAAATATTTAACAAGAAAATTTTGTTTTTTTTATATTTCGAAAAAAAAAATCTGGAAATTTTTTTTATAAATTCCTAATTTAGTTATATGTCCTACCACATCCCATACTAAAAACAGAAATAGCATTTAACGTTCATTAAATAAATCCATTTGAATTTGCTTGTAGATTTGCTCACATATAATATATGCACGCATTAGACCACATGCAAAACAAGTGATACATTGGACAGGGAAATTGTTATAACACTTCTCAAGCCACTTTTGAAGTGCGCCACTTAGTGCCTGTTCACATTGGCGCGGGCAGGAAGATTGTCCGAAAGAGAGGGAACGATTTTTATTGGATTTCTATTGTGGATTCTTGGGTGCAACACATCGTTTTTTTCCATATCGTTCCATTTCTGACATATTTTTTTCATTTTAGTTTTGATCGCTGATGAGCAAGGAAGTGTGAGGAATAGGAAAAAAGTATGTTTCAGGCAAACTGCTCAAATTTAAAAATTAAAAATGCTCCGATTCAAGTGTTCCACTTGTCAGAAAGTCTTTCAACCCCATCACAATGTGAACCCGACGTTCATGGTGAGGACTTTCATCACATAGCCAATGTAAACAGGCACTTAAACTTCAATATTTCGATCATAATGGTCGAAATGTCATTAAATTTTGACACGAATGGTTTGAAGGTTGATACTAACTAAGATTCGTATGAATATGAATTAGTCTCAGAACTTTTAGTACCACAGATTACATACTCATTATTTTTGACGCTTTGAGGGAATAACTTCCTTTTTCCATTTACAATGTATACTCGTAACTTCCTTTGGGCATTCTTCTAATAACAGAGAGAGAGGGAAGAATAAAAAGAAGACAAAACCAAAAAAGCAGTGTGATTATTTGACATCCATTGACGAACAATAAAAACAATAGAAATATTAAACAAAATAAACTCTTATTGAAAAATATTAAGAGTATCGGAGTCTTCGTCCAAAACATCTTTAGTATCTCTTTTCGAAAATTTACACCAATGGTTTTGTGGCTATGAAAACCTTCTTGAGAGATTTTCGTACTTTAAGATATTTCAAGAATTGACGATTTATCGACGGTAAAACGGCTTTGAAAGAAGGGTAAGTAAGGGCGGTCCATTTTTCATTCTACTCGGAAGCAATTCTAAAAGGTAGGACCGAAAACGATTTACTCTAATAGTCAGGAGGTAGCTTGACGCTGTGACAAACTTCGTCGACTACTACGAAAAAGAATATGAGCTTAAATTTCAGGTTATATGGAAAAGCAATTTATCTATCTGATGTCACATACTTTTCATCGGACATCAAACACGTCAGAAATGAAACACTACTCTTAGACCAATCCCTTTTAAATTTAAATATGCATCTATATTTTAAGGTCATGGATTGTTTATACATACTCGTACAAATATCTTTTTCATTTCGATGGATTTTACGTAGTCAATTTTTTTTTTCTACATAAATAAAGCAATATCAGCTGATGGCTCGTAGCGCAGCAAATCTGAAAGGCTCTTTCCGAACAGCATTTGTCCAGCCAGTCCCTAAAAAAAGCGAATCTTCTCTCTCTTCCTACAGACCCAAGGTCATGGAAATGCTGATAAACTGTCTACTCATGAAATATCTCGAAACGCGAAAACTTCTCAATGACCGGAAGTATGGTTTCCGTAGCCACAGGTCTACTGGTGATTTTACGGCATGTCTCACCGAAAAGTGGAACCAAAGCGTACATCAATCTAGCGAAAGCAAGATAGTTGCACTTGACATTTCTAAGGCACATAACAGAGTTTCGCATCAGGCTCTATTGTCAAAAATGCGTGCTTTTGGGATCGATGACTATTTTCTGCGATGGATTAGAAATTAACTTTCGGAATGTCCAATTCAACTTGTCATGGATGGTTTCAAGTCTGATATACACAAAACAAATGGTTTTGTGCCCCAGGGCTCCGTTCTGTCTCCTACACTCTTTTTAGTTTTCATTAATGATCTTTTGTCTGCTACTTCTAATTTAATATATTACTCGTACTTTGCTGATGACGGTACTCTCTGCATTTCATATTCGTCCCTGGACTCACGCCCCTGCTCTTCAGCTGTAGAATGAGAACGGCATCGTATTGTAAAATGTTTGTGTGGGTACAAATAATAGAACTTATTCTTTTCAATTCAAATCCCTTTATTCAGTACAGTTACAATTCACTATTTAATTGTTTCTCTCAGTACAATCCAATTTCTCAACCACTTATACTTTTCTTATCTTTTACTTAAACCACTTAATCACTTCTCCTAATTAACACTTCAAATTACACTTTAGAACTCATTTGCATACCTTAGGGATGCTGGTATTTATACTCGAATGACATACTTCGAGAACAATCCTCGCCATCCAGCGTCCCATACAATTTCCAATTTGCTAGAAAATTCGATTCCACTCTCCAGTCGAGACTTTGTTATTCCAGTATCGAAATCTTCTGGTCTGTGAATCTAGATGTCGCTGCTCACATTTAAGTGGTTATCACATTGCTCCCTCCCTACAGTTGTTCGACCCGAACAACTTCGTCAGTCAGCATCCCGTTGAAATGACACATTCTATCCAAATGGACCACTTTCAATTTTCCTCGATCCCCGCGCTGGATCCGGTAGACAACGTCATTAATGCGGGTTATCACCTTGTATGGACCTTCCCAGTCCTGTTGCAATTTCGGTGATTTGCCTTTCTTACGCTGAGGATTATATAGCCAAACCAGATCCCCTTCGTTGAAGCCGGAAGATTTCGCCTTGATATCGTACCTAGTTTTCATGCGGCTGCTTGCTAGCTTCATCTTTTCTCTGGTGTCTTCATGCAATTTACGAATCCTGCTGCGTAAGTCATTCACGTACTCGTTCACCTCTTTGGGCTCCGTCGGTGGGGATCCGAATTTTGCTTCACTTGGCAACCGAATCGTTTGACCAAATAAGATCTCGGATGGTGTGTGCCCTGTTGAGCTATGGACCGCGTTTCGGTAGGCCATTAAGAAGAGGGGTATGTGTCGATCCCAATCCCGCTGGCAGTTGCTGACAACCTTAGATAGATGCTCATTCAAGGTCCGATTGAATCGCTCTACCATTCCATCAGATTGAGGGTGTAGTGGCGTTGTCCTTGTCTTTCTTATTCCCAAATATTGGCATATTTCCTGGAAGACTTTTGATTCAAAGTTTCGCCCTTGATCAGAGTGCAGCTCCATTGGGACCCCAAATCTGCTCACCCAGTTGTTGACTATCTGTTCGGCTACGGTCTTAGCCTCTTGATTTGGGATGGCAAACTCTTCCGGCCACTTACTGAAGTAATCCATGACTACGAGGGTATATCGGTTTCCATTAAAGGTTTCGGGAAACGGCCCAGCGATGTCGATGGCTATTCGTTCAAAAGGTGCTCCGACATTGTATTGTTGCATTTGTCCATGTGGCTTTACTTTTGGACCCTTGGTAGCCGCACATCTTATGCACTTTTTGCACCAATTCTCGACATCTTGTTTAGCGCTTAGCCAATAGAAACGTTCCCTTACCTCTTCCAACGTCTTGTTTATTCCCAAATGGCCTCCTGGGATTCCGTCATGTATTTCATGGAGTACTTGGTTGACTCTGGACCGTGGCACAATTAGCTGCATACGAGATGTTGTCCCATCTGCACTTTCCCATTTTCTCTTCAGCAATCCATCTTGCACAAAAAGCGAGTCCCACTGTGCCCAGTATGCCTTCAGAGTTTGGCTCCGATCTGATATCTGCTGCCAGCTTGGTCTTTCCTCGTGTTCTTTCCAGGCCAATATTGGTTCGATGTCATTGTCTGCCTGTTGGGAGGAACGGATTTCGTCTATACTCCAACCCTCTATTGGCTCAGTCCTGATCGTTTGGATAGTTGCCTGTTGTTTCGCTTCTTTACCACTGACTACTTCTGCTGGGAGGCTTCCGTTGCATTGTTTTACCTGTGAGACTGGGATAATTACCCTGGAGTCGACTCCTCCTACAGACTTCTGCCCCGCGAAGTAAGCATTTCCTAACTGATGGCTTCCGGAAATTTGACCGGTTTCTTGGTAGCCGTTTCTGCTGGTTTTTCTTTCTATTTGCCTGTAACCCCAGTTCAGGCAGCCTTCTCGTCGTCCTACTTCTTCAGATGTCCTACTTTATCGCACTTCCAGCAGCGCATCCTTCGTCTCTCGCGCTGGATATTTCGTTGCATAGTAGTTGGTCTTGAGCAGGAGCATTCACCAGATACTAGTTCCCTTACGAAATGCATTCCTTTGGAAGGCTGATTGGATGCTTCCAGAGCGAAGGCAAGTGCTTCAACAAGGGTTCTTTTCGCGGCCATCCTTACTGCTGATTGTAGCTTCAAATCTGCAATTCCCCTGATGAATACGTCCTTTGCCATTTCGTCGATTATTTCTTGGCCTGCGGTGGGATATGACAAATGTGCCAGTCTACTCACGTCTGCTTGTGGCTATCTCCAAACCGTTTCTCCATAGCCTGCACTAAAGCCATATAGTCTCTATTCTTTTCGATATCGATTGTTTGTAACAATTCTGCCGCAGGACCGCGTAAGGCCATTGCTAGGGCAAAGCACTTTTCCTCATTGTCCCAGTCGTTTGCACAGGCAGCCATTTCAAACTGCTTCTTATAAGTAGACCATGAGGTCTGGCCATCGAATGAGGGAGGCTTCAAATCTTTTCTCCTTGGACCGCTTAAAGAACATTCTCGCAGTTTCTGTTTTCGCACTGTGTCGAGCTCTTTTGCCAGTTGCTGAACTTTGCTGTCCATTTCTTCGAATTTTTCACCAACATTCTTCTTTATTGTATCAAATTTGTCATCAACGTTCTTCTCTATTCTATCAAATTTGTCATAAACGTTCTTCTCTATTCTTTCAAATTTGTCATCGATTTCTTCGAATTTTTGCTGGAGAGTGTTATTTTGTTCTTCTAGTTTTTGTTCTAGACTATTCTTTTGTTCGTCGAATTTTTGTTCAATGCTGCTCGTCTAGATTTTTCTTTTGTTCATCCAACTTTTGTTCGAGACTATTCTTTTGTTCTTCCAGATTTTTCTTTTGTTCATCCAGCTTTTGCTCGAGACTATTTTTTTGTTGTTCCAGATTTTTCTTTTGTTCGTCCATTTTTTGTTCGAGACTGTTCTTCTGTTCGTCCATTTTTTTGTTTTGTTCGTCCATTTTTAGCATTTAGCAGCATTTTTGACGATATCGAATATGTGGTCATTCCAATATAAGTAGTCACTGACACACATACCGAGAATGGAAAGTTTTTCGGTTTCGACGATGCAAGTACTATTAATGGATAATGGCTAGGTTTTTAAATTTTGTTTTAATGCCAACAGTTTTGGAAACATTAAATTCTACTCTGTTAGTGGTTCCGCAATTACTCATGCTCTTAATATCAGAATTTAATGAGCTTAACATACTGTGATAACCACTTAAATGTGAGCAGCGACATCTAGATTCACAGACCAGAAGATTTCGATACTGGAATAACAAAGTCTCGACTGGAGAGTGGAATCGAATTTTCTAGCAAATTGGAAATTGTATGGGACGCTGGATGGCGAGGATTGTTCTCGAAGTATGTCATTCGAGTATAAATACCAGCATCCCCAAGGTATGCAAATGAGTTCTAAAGTGTAATTTGAAGTGTTAATTAGGAGAAGTGATTAAGTGGTTTAAGTAAAAGATAAGAAAAGTATAAGTGGTTGAGAAATTGAATTGTACTGAGAAAAAGAATTAAATAGTGAATTGTAACTGTACTGAATAAAGGGATTTGTATTGAAAAGAATAAGTTCTATCATTTGTACCCACACAAACATATTACATTGGTGTCAGAAGTGGGATAGGACTTATTGTGTGTGTAAAAAAAAAAAAAAAAAAAAAAGTGTTTTCTGACTATTTGAAAAGGCTAGAATGGGTCGAAAACTATTGCAGTTGACCCTCGTCCAACTCAAATCCGAGTTGAACAAGAGAAGCCTCAGCGCCAGTGGAGGAAAAAGTGACCTGGTGCTCCGACTTCAGGAGGCTTTGAACAACGAGGGACATGATCCTGATGCATATTCCTTTGATGTTGACGAGGATGAACAGACAAGTACCGGCAATGACATGGCTGCGATGATGCAACTCCTCTTGTTAAAAATGGACGAACAAAAGAAAAATATGGAAGAACAGAAGAACAGTCTGGAACAAAAGATGGACGAACAGAAGAACAGTCTCGACGAACAAAAGAAAAATCTGGAAGAACAGAAGAACATTCTCCAGAACAGTCTGGAACAAAAATTGGACGAGCAGAAGAGCAGCATTGAACAAAAATTCAACGAACAAACCACCAATCTGCACGGTCTTCAACAGAAAATGGATGAACAAAAGAATAATCTGGAAGAACAAAAGAACATTCTCCAGCAAAAATTCGAAGAAATCGATGACAAATTTGAAAGAATAGAGAAGAACGTTGATGACAAATTTGATAGAATAGAGAAGAATGTTGGCGAAAAATTCGAGGAAATGGACAGCAAAGTTCAGCAACTGGCAAAAGAGCTCGACACAGTGCGAAAACAGAAACTGCGAGAATGTTCTTTAAGCGGTCCAAGGAGAAAAGATTTGAAGCCTCCCTCATTCGATGGCCAGACCTCATGGTCTACTTATAAGAAGCAGTTTGAAATGGCTGCCTGTGCAAACGACTGGGACAATGAGGAAAAGTGCTTTGCCCTAACAATGGCCTTGCACGGCCCTGCAGCAGAATTGTTGCAAATAGTAGATATCGAAAAGCACAAAGATTATGTGACTTTAGTACAGGCTATCGAGAAACGGTTTGGGGATAGCCACATGCAGGAGGTCTACAAGGTCCAATTACAAAGCCGAACGCAGCAACGAGGAGAAACACTTCAGCAGCTCCAAGCAGACGTGAGTAGACTGGCACATCTGTCATACCCCACCGCAGGCCAGGAAATTATCGACGAAATGGCAAAAGATGCATTTATCAGGGGAATTGCAGATTCGAAGCTACAGTCAGCAGTAAGGATGGCCGGGAAAAGAACCCTTGCTGAAGCACTTGCCTTCGCTCTGGCGATGGAAGCAGCCAATCAGGCTTCCAGGGGAACACATTTCGTCAGGGAAGTAGCATCTGTCGAATGCTCCTGCACAAGAATTAGTGCCGAGGAACGAGATACTCGACGGGATAGACGAATAATGCGCTACTGGAATTGCAATAAAATAGGACACCTTCAAAGGCAGTGTAAAGAACCGGTGCGACGAAAAGACTGCCCTCACTGTGGTGACAAGCAAATAGAGGAAGAAACCCGCAGAAACAGCTATCAAGAAGCCGGTCAACCTTCCCGAAATCATCAGTCGGGAAATGCTTAAGCACCAACTTCGCGGGGCAGAAGTTGGTAGCAGGAGTCGACGGCCCCAGGACCATCACCCAAGTCTCGCTGGCAAAACGATGCAGCGAAAGCCTTCTAGTAGAAGTAGTCAGTGGAAAAGAAAAATGGATGGCAACAATAGACACCGGTGCCACGGCCTCAATCATCAGGAGGAATCTTGTGCAGAAGTCTTGGCTGCATAACACTAGCAGTTGCAGCTTGCGAACAGCTACAGGAGCAACGATTAAGGTATATGGTGAAGTCCGCATAAAAATCCAACTGGCCGGAATAACATTCACTCACGCGTTTCTGGTAGCTGTCATATGTGACGAGTGCATCATTGGTACAGACTTCATGAGAGAACATGGACTCGTAGTCGACTTGGGGGCACAAACCCTGAAATACGGAAACATGGAGATACCAATGATATACGGAAACGCCAATACCACAGTCTCAAATGTCGTTATCTGCAGCAATCAGAGTCTAGAGCCTTCGTCAGAAGCAATTTTGTGGGCAGAAGTGGAAGGTGGTCCTGGTAGCCACCAATTCTATTTGATGGAGCCAGAAAAGAAAAGAGACTTCATGGTGGGAAAGACCTTAGTGGAGCCAAAGAACAACATGGTCCCTGTAAGGATTCTAAATCCAAAGACATTCAGTGTAAAGGTGAAAAAGGGGGAGATAGTGGGAAAATGTGTATCTGTTGAGGCTATATCGACTACAACGGAAAAAAAGGGTGCAAAATCGGTCACAACAGTTCAGAGCATAAAAATCAAGAACAAAATTCTCAGCCTCTGTAATCTGGACGAAGATCAGCGAATCCTGGCAGAAAAACTAATCGGTGAGTACGCTGATATATTTGCTACACAAGACGGAGAATATGGCAGTTCAGTTTCAGTTTAAATGCATTTTTATTTAACTAATTAATTTACTCTTACATGCTAGACAAAAAAATGCTTAAAAATTAGCTTAAATAACTTAAAATTATCTTATATGACCCAGACGTGAGCGAAACGTGTAAAAACAATTCGAACGGAGAATATGGCCGTACGCATATTGTTCAACACCACATTGACACCGGAGACGCTCGACCAATCCGTCAACCTGCAAGGCGTCTTCCATTGGCAAAGCAAACAGAAGTTGCCGAAATGATGTCGAAGATGAAAGCTGAGGGAGTGATTGAAGAATCGCAAAGTCCGTGGGCATCTCCAGTGGTCCTCGTGAAGAAGAAAGATGGCAGCACGAGATTTTGTGTAGACTACCGACGTCTCAATGATGTCACTAAAAAGGACAGCTACCCACTTCCGAGAATCGATGACACTTTGGATATGCTTTCTGGAGCGAAATGGTTTTCAACACTTGACTTGAAGAGCGGTTACTGGCAGGTAGAGATAAATCGTGCGGATCGTGAGAAAACTGCCTTCACTACAGGAAGCGGTCTTTGGCAGTTTGCAGTGATGCCGTTTGGACTGTGCAACGCTCCGGCCACCTTCGAGCGACTAATGGAACGAACATTGCAAGGACTCACCTGGAAAACCTGCCTAGTATATTTGGACGACGTTATCGTCATAGGTAAGACGTACGAGGAGCACCGCGAAAATCTAAAAGAAGTGTTTGAGAGGCTACAAAGTGCTCATTTAAAGCTCAACCCGGAAAAGTGCGCCTTGTTTCGTCCGGAAGTAAAATATCTGGGTCACATTATATCAGCGGAAGGAGTAAGAACGGATCCTGACAAAATCGAAGCCGTGAAAAGTTGGCCTTCTCCAAAAGATAAACACCAACTGAGAAGCTTCTTGGGCCTCGCCACGTATTACAGAAGGTTCGTAAAGGATTTTGCTGGCATTGCAGAGAGCCTGCATCAACTTACGGAAAAAGGCCGACAGTTCAGGTGGTCTGGAGAATGCGAAAAAGCATTTCAAGAACTGAAGCGACAGCTGTGCAATGCCCCCATCTTGGGTTACCCGACGCCCGGAAAAATGTTCATCGTGGACGCAGACGCTAGCAATGTTGGGGTCGGAGCTGTGATCTCCCAAGTTCATGACGGTCAAGAGAAAGTGGTCGCATATTACAGCAAAGTACTCTCCAGACCTGAACGGAACTACTGTGTAACCCGGCGCGAGCTTCTGGCTTTAATTCTGGCTACGAAGCATTTCCATAAGTACCTCTACGGACAAAAGTTCATTCTCCGGACAGACCACGCAGCTCTGAAATGGCTACTCCAATTTAAGAACCCTGAAGGCCAAGTTGCAAGATGGATCGAGCAGTTGCAGGGTTACGACTTTGAAGTGCAACACCGCAAGGGAACACTCCACTCAAATGCTGATGCTCTCTCTCGTCGACCATGCGGAGTAAAATGCGAACACTGCAATCGTAAAGAAGCAAAAGAACAGGCAGCTATCCAAATGATCAGGACTGAGCCAATAGAGGGTTGGAGTATAGACGAAATCCGTTCCTCCCAACAGGCAGACAATGACATCGAACCAATATTGGCCTGGAAAGAGCACGAGGAAAGACCAAGCTGGCAGCAGATATCAGATCGGAGCCAAACTCTGAAGGCATACTGGGCACAGTGGGACTCGCTTTTTGTGCAAGATGGATTGCTGAAGAGAAAATGGGAAAGTGCAGATGGGACAACATCTCGTATGCAGCTAATTGTGCCACGGTCCAGAGTCAACCAAGTGCTCCATGAAATACATGACGGAATCTCAGGAGGCCATTTGGGAATAAATAAGACGTTGGAAAAGGTAAGGGAACGTTTCTATTGGCTAAGCGCTAAACAAGATGTCGAGAATTGGTGCAAAAAGTGCATAAGATGTGCGGCTACCAAGGGCCCAAAAGTAAAGCCACATGGACAAATGCAACAATACAATGTCGGAGCACCTTTCGAACGAATAGCCATCGACATCGCTGGGCCGTTTCCCGAAACCTTTAATGGAAACCGATATACTCTCGTAGTCATGGATTACTTCAGTAAGTGGCCGGAAGTGTTTGCCATCCCAAATCAAGAGGCTAAGACCGTAGCCGAACAGATAGTCAACAACTGGGTGAGCAGATTTGGGGTCCCAATGGAGCTGCACTCTGATCAAGGGCGAAACTTTGAATCAAAAGTCTTCCAGGAAATATGCCAATATTTGGGAATAAGAAAGACAAGGACAACGCCACTACACCCTCAATCTGATGGAATGGTAGAGCGATTCAATCGGACCTTGAATGAGCATCTATCTAAGGTTGTCAGCAACTGCCAGCGGGATTGGGATCGACACATACCCCTCTTCTTAATGGCCTACCGAAACGCGGTCCATAGCTCAACAGGGCACACACCATCCGAGATCTTATTTGGTCAAACAATTCGGTTGCCAAGTGAAGCAAAATTCGGATCCCCACCGACGGAGCCCAAAGAGGTGAACGAGTACGTGAATGACTTACGCAGCAGGATTCGTAAATTGCATGAAGACACCAGAGAAAAGATGAAGCTAGCAAGCAGCCGCATGAAAACTAGGTACGATATCAAGGCGAAATCTTCCGGTTTCAACGAAGGAGATCTGGTTTGGCTGTATAATCCTCAGCGTAAGAAAGGCAAATCACCAAAATTGCAACAGGACTGGGAAGGTCCATACAAGGTGATAACCCGCATTAATGACGTTGTCTACCGGATCCAGCGTGGGGATCGAGGAAAATTTAAAGTGGTCCATTTGGATAGAATGTGTCATTTCAACGGGATGCTGAATGACGAAGTTGTTCGGGACGAACAACTGTAGGGAGGGAGCAATGTGATAACCACTCAAATGTGAGCAGCGACATCTAGCAGAAAATGTCGAAACTCGAAGATTAGAAGGTTTCGATACTGGATTAGCAACTGGAGAGTAGAATCGAATTTTCTAGCAAATTGGAAATTGTATGGGACGCTGGATGGCGAGGATTGTTCTCGAAGTATGTCATTCGAGTATAAATACCAGCATCCCAAAGGTATGCAAATCAGTTCCAAAGTTGAATTTGAAGTGTTAATTAGAAGAAGTGATTAAGTGGTTTAAGTAAAAGATAAGAAAAGTATAAGTGGTTGAGAAATTGAATTGTACTGAGAAAAAGAATTAAATAGTGAATTGTAACTGTACTGAATAAATTGATTTGTATTGAAAAGAATAAGTTCTATCATTTGTACCCACACAAACATATTACAATATATATAAAAAAAACAGGTATAGAAACATAACGACTCTCCATCATTGTCAGTAAACTTTGAATCGATTGACATGGATTTTAACAATATTGCGTTGTTAACTGTCTGAAACCGTCTCATATATTTTCATAGTATCTGATACTAGTTTTACCGATCAACAATTGTTGTAATTCCTCGTGTTGCGTTTATCTTTATAGAGTGAAAAAAGAAAGCTCTCCCTTCAGTGGTTAATCAAGAAAATCGCGAGCCATTCATAGATCCAAAATTGCCGATTGTCACCCATACTGCCTAAAATATTTGATATGACCCGACAATATGCCTCCGGTATATTCTTTTTACTACTTCGCTAACTTCAGTTTCTGTAAAATATGTCGTTTGTTTTCATGCGCGACTGCCCACGGAATGGTACTGCACGGTAATTTTCTTTAAATACCAACTTAGTCAAAATTTCCTGTAATAGCTAACGTATGGCGAAGGACCCCTAAAAAAGCAGAGGAGCAGAGGTTGATTCCGACCAAACATTCATCAGATGTATGTAGCATAACGAGTTGTGGGCTTATGTGTACAATATACACATCAGACATCAAGCGAGTGAAAGGCGTGTTTCAAATGAGACAAGACCGGAAAAACAACGTAGTTTTTAGTCAAAACAGAAGGCAATGCTCATTGTTTTCATGAATTATTCTGGTGTTGTGAATCATGATTTTTTTCCTGAAAAACATACTGTCAATAAAAGAATGCATTTGTTGCCAAAAACAACACAACTGCCATCGAACAGCCACCAAACGCGACTAATATGGCATCGGGTGATTTCTTCCTGTTAAGCCGACTCAAAACGTCGTTTGTTTTGGCTCAATAAATAGTTGTTCTGCCATTTTGACAAAGAAAGAAATTGCGAAATAAAAATTTGATATGTAATCAATACATGTACAAATTTTAACAGTAGCGTTTTTAGGGTTCCATTGGAGTCCAAACTGTCCAACTCCCGGAGAGAAACAAATGAAAATGCCATAAGTGTGAACAGTTCGTAGGAAACATTCTCGTTTTTTTCTTCTTTACACTTAAGGGCATCGAAAACCGAGTTTTTTTTAGTTTTAGAAACCTCTTAGCAAAACTGGTTTTTGATGAAACCTACTCGCGATTTTGAGGTTCTTTAAGCACAAAAACCTTTTGAAACATCCAGCATGTCAGCAAAACAGCTGACAGAATAATTGTCGATAGAGTTGTGCTAAACCGTTACGTTGCAGGAACGAACATGGAACGGTTTCTTTGTGCCTGTTCACATTGGCACGGGCAGGAAGATTATCCGAAAGAGAGGGAACAATTTTTATTGAAGTGGGAAGAAGAATCCATTTCCAAAGTTTTTTAGTTTTGATCGTTGATGAGAAAGGAAGTGTGAAGAATAGGAAAAAAGGTATGTTTCAGGCCGACTGCGCAAATTTAAAATGCTCCGATTCAAGTGTTCCACTTGTCAAAAAGTCTTTCAACCCCATGGCAGAAATGGAACGATATGGAAAAAAACGATGTGCTTCACCCGAAAATCCACTTTAGAAATGGATTTTCGGTGGAAGTAACCCTTCTTCTTCCCACTTCAATAAAAAGCATTCCCTCTCTTTCGGACAATCTTCCTGCCCGCTCCAATGTGAACTGGCACTTTCGTATGTGAGCAAAAGTGGATGAAAACTTAAGAAATCGAAGCTATTATGGTCATGTAATACAAATCCCCTACATTCGTACAATTTCGTACGAATATTATGGGTAGCACTTTACTTACACAACGACGATCAAAACATTTCACAAATGGAAAGATATGGGAAAAAACGTTATTTATCACCCGAAGATCCAGTTTAGAAATGGATTTTCGGGGCAAATAAGCCTTCTTGCTACTCAAATAAAAAACTTCTCTCGTTTGGTGAATCTTCATGCCAACTTTCAGTTTTCGTAGAATAGATGACCTATTAGTCATATAAGAACATATCCGTTATCTGTTGCACTTGGTTTGGAATTGAAAGGAATATTTCGGTGAAACGGAGTGGATCACAAGTATATACATTGAACGAAGCTAAACTCATCTGACCCGTCAATTGTTCTATTCCAGTTCATTTAATAGCGCTTCACTTTATAAAAGGCGTAAACAAACATCAGCTGTTAAGTTGTCATTAGTGTGTCAGCTATTCAGTCAGTGTGCTGTCAGTGCCGGCCCTCTGTAATTTAAAGAAGTCAGCGTGATTAACATCAAATCAGGTATTATTATTGAAAAGATTTATGAGGGCACTCATATTTGATAAGGTATTATCAAAAAAACTTGTTGGCGGAAGATTCTTAAAATATCATAATCTGTTTCCATGTTTAGTTAATACCTAAATTAACCCTACATCGCGGTTATCTAAAATTTTAATATTACGTTTGAGAATTTGTTTATTAAAATCATTCTGCTAGATATTTTCATTTATTTTGTAGCAATCACAGCACATTTTCATTTTAACTACTACAACCGCAACATGGTGGAGGCTGAGAAATCTTTATGCAGCATTGCCAATATGTGCTAGGGTTAATTTAAGTATTCAAATTGTCAAAAATGTTCAAAGTCTACTCTTATTTGCAGAAAATGGCAAACTCTGAGTATTTGCGTATTCAAGATATTCCTGCGTTAGCTCAAAATCATTGTAAGATAAAGGATCCTCATCGTGTGGAGAAAATAATAAATGAATTGAAGATTGGCGGTGTGGACCGACTACAAGTTGTATCGGACTTTGATTACACTATCACAAAGCAAAGAACAGATGATGGCGTACAAGTGTTGACAAGCTTTGGAATTTTAAACGCGTGTAAATCACTTCCAAGTTCTTTTATTGAGGAATCGAATATTCTTTTTAAAAAATACCGTCCCATTGAGATTGATCCCAGCATGCCAGTGGAAGAAAAAGTAAAGTATATGATCGAGTGGTGGAGTAAAACAGGAAATCTTCTAGTGTAAGTTTTTATTTTTTGTTAAATTTTGTTGGATAAGTGCGGATTATTTTTCGTTTTACATTTATACTTGTTTATTTATTTGTATTTAAATTTACGAGGTTTTCGAAATATTTTGACTTTATGTAATCTTATGCTTTACGACTAAGCATGTGAGTTTTTGTGGCTATAGAACTGGTCGAACTCATGAAGTACAACTATCTTCGTTAGAAGTAAACTAGATTGCAGTTGAAAATTAAGTCTCCTGGCTGTTTGCTAAATGGAGTATACACAGTTTCATAGAATTAGAGTTTAATAACAAACACTATGTATTGTATATCGACTCAACCGTAATGTTAACTTGTTACCATTGCTCTCAGTCCTTAAAACATGTCTTTTGTTTCGCCGTGGTAATTCTTACTGCAGATTTTAGTTCCGATCTTTTCAATTCACAACTCGTCGATGGAATGCATGCTTTCAATTGTTCTCCAGTAAATGTGACAACATGCACTCACTATATATAATATACAAAGACAATAGCACTATCATGCTCACCAATTTTTCCCAGAAATGAATTTATTTGAAGTGATTTTAAGAACATTAACGTACGTACGTACGTATATTTGTACCATAATAAACCGTCAGCTCATTAAATATCTCGAAACACGAAAAGCTCTCAATGGCCGACAGTACGGTTTTCGTAGCAAAAGGTCCACTGATGTCGTGTCTGGAACCAAAGTCTACATCAGTCTGTCGAAAACTAGATATATTTTGTTTGTTTAATCGAAGACGTTGGTTTCACGACGTTTTAACGACTAGATAATATGTCAGGTAACCAGATGGACAGATGTGCGGGCTCAGATGCGGTGACGTTGTTTTGATAATCGCTGCTCAAACCATTCTCTCATGTGGCTCGCATTGTTTTGGACTTCACTGCCAAATTCATGTTTGAATTCTAGTTTGACAGAGTTGAAGACGTGTTGACCCCGTTGGGCAAATTTGTACCACTGCATCATCTGTGTGAGAATGGAAATCTTCGCCCTCTGTTCGGAGATTCCATCTGATTACATTACAAATTCGTTCGACTTCCGGGTTATAACACGAGGAACCCTTTTGTTTGGCAAGAAAATCGTCAAATGCATGTAAGGAGTATACTCCACTGAAACCAATTGCTTTGATATCCACGGGGTTTCTGTTCTCATTGCGAGGAACATTGCTGTTGACTACCAAGTCACTTGTGTGAATGCCAGTATTTCGGGATGGGAGGGATTCGATTATGTGAACAACACAACCTACATCATGTTCTGGCGAAATCTGAATGATAAACTCTTCGGGAATGTCAATGTACTCACCAGCACAGAGAAGAAACACCATGTCGTCAATTGAGATTCCAAACTCTGTTGCTCTTCAGCCAGGAGAAACGATAAACGCTATCAAATATTGTGAGTAAATCGATATATTGCATGCCAAATTAGCTGAAAAGCAACCTGCGTTGGTCAATATATTTGATCTTGTATCACTTTGGAAGAATGTCATAGATGCCAACGGATCCTATTTTGATTGAATAAAAATTTACGAAAAATAATATTGGCCTTTAAATTTTTACTATAAAATCGGGCATTTCATGTGGTACAACCCAATAAATATGATTGGAATGGCGTGGAATACACTGGGACTTTTGCCCATAGTTATAGTTATGTTTAGGTAAGGTCTGTGTATTCCCGCCGCCACTCCCGGTTCCATTTTAGAACCATCCGCATACCACTTTATGCCATTATGGATGTTTGGTGGGTTATTGCTAGCGTATGCTTATATGCTGGTAATTTCCGTGCTGAAACCTTTATTGAAGCATAATGTTTTTTTGATGGCGGTTTGTTACTGCGCAGATCATGTCAAGTTCCGGTATTACGGAGAGCAGAGTCCTTGGGTCTAGGTGTTCACTAAGACTTAACTCCTAATTTGTACCAGACTTGCTGTGCTGCGTAATGCCACTTTGTTTATATATAAGTGTAGTGGCGTTAGTCCTGTTATTGCTTCTATCGCAGATATGGGACAGGTCCGGAAGGCTCCGGAAATGCCCGTACATGCAAGACCCTATACTCTGTTGAGCTTCAAAATGGCGGTGTTTTACGTGGCTTTAGTCCACCATACTATAGAAGCATACGAGTATGTTATGATCGACTTGACCATCATTGTATAAATCCAGTGAGTGATCTTTGGAGAGATCTCCCATGTGCTGCCCTACTAGCGACGACGGCAGGCGCATAAAGCGTTGGTTGCTTTAGTTATTTTGTTGTTTAAGTGAGAGTTCCAGTTCAGTCTTTTGTCTAGGATTACTCCCAGATATTTGACCTCGTTGGAGTACTTGTCGTTAAGTGAAACTATGCCTAGGGTTATGTTTCTTCTTTTATTGAAATGAACTATGACAGCCTTATTTTGGTTTATGGAGAGATTTTCTCTGGTGCACCAGTGTATGACTGTCTTAAGGGCGTTTCGCACACGTGCAGTGACTTCGTTAGTCTCTTTGCCCCTAATGATAATGACTAGACCATCGGCATAACCAAATGTGTTGTATCTTAAGTTGCTTAATTTGCTAAGCAGATCATCTATGACCAAAGACCACAGGAGGGGCGATAATAGGCCTCCCTGCATACAGTTGCTTACGGCTGATATTGATACCGAAGTCGGCCCTGATGAAGTAGCAATCATCCGGCTTTCAAGCATCGTTTTGACCCAGTTGTTGATAGGTTGATCGATATTTCTATGGAACAAAGCATTTGATATGGAGTCATATTCAGTGTTGTCGAAAGCACCCTCTGTGTCAAGGAATGCGCAAAGTGCAATTTCTTTACAGCGAAAGGAACTTTTGATTTCAGCTGTCAGCTTCATCCGAGAATTTTCCTTTCTAATAGGCGTAATGACATGGATGCAGAAGCAAGCTATTTTCTAAGCTTTCTCTAATATGGACGTCAATAATTCTTTCCATTGTTCTTAGATAAAACGATGTCAAGCTTATAGGACGATATGATTTAGGTAGTTCCCTGGGCTTTTTGCCTGGTTTGGGGATAAACACCACGTTGACCTCCCTCCAAGTGTGTGGTATGTAGCCCAAGTTGAAGCTGCACCTTAATAAGGCTATTAGGGTAGGTACAGAGAAGTCGTGTAGCAGAGCTGGAAATCTTCCGTCTACGTGCCTAGGTGCCTTGTACGGTTTAAATGAGTTGATAGCCCACTTAACCTTATCCGGACTGAAGAGCTTTCCGGATAAACTATTTTTTCTTGGAAGTGAGCCCTCCGTTGACTGTCCATAAGACATGACAATATTAGAAGACGCTGGGAAGTGAACCTGAATCAATGTCACCAGGGTTTGCTCACGGTAACGGGTGATTGTGCCACCTGGTTTGATTAACAATGATATGCAGATTAAATAACCTTGGGAGAAGGCTGTATAGAGTCGGGCTACCGCTGGAAGTACTTTGAATGTCTCGCAGTAAGCACGCCAGGAGGGTCTCTTTGATGTTCGGAACTCTTGGTTGTAATAGGTTAAAAGGGATCTATATTGTTCCCGGTGCGTTTGGCTTTGTTGAAAAGCTTCCTCAATCTTTTCCGAATAGCTTCTAGGTTCTCATTCCACCATGGTACGTACCGTCTTACCACAGTTCTCTTAACCTTACAACTGTTTTTAAAGGATGATGGAATGATGTCGTTTAGCTGGAATTGGGTCTCGTCTGCATCCACCGTTGTTAGCGGCGTGGACGGCAACAATACAACTTTGACCGCTAGATTTTCGCGATGTATCCTCCAGTTCGAAAGTTTGTTGTCATATCGGATCGGCGCGTGTTCTTTGCTGCCTCTTATCTTGAACACAATGCATATGATCGGACGAGTGCCAGTCTTCCACCATATTTTATAGAAATGGAGACGAAAGAGTGAGGTCTAGGACTTCCCCCCTTATAGAGTTTCTAAATGTGTGTTTGTTACATTTATTTAGTATACCTAGGTTTTTGCTATATAGGAATTCTAATAGTGACACATCTCTTTTGTTCGTATCACGGCTGCCCTTGTCTTCACAGTACCGGACAAGTTCATGTACTGGTGTGGGAGGCACTTCCTCAATGTCTCCAGTAAAGTTCCCGGTCGTTGTGGCGTTCAATTTGTACTGCCACCAGGTTCCTAGTTACGAAACCTGAATAGTTAAACGGAAACAGTACTTAAATCAAGTCATTAAAAGCTATTAGAATCATTATCACACTCAACAATCTTTACCAAATTCATTTCTATATCCCCATAGACTCAGCCCTGTTCTGCATTAATTAGGAAGCATGTGGAATATCTGAAATTGAATGCTTTTGTTATCCAAACCTGATTCTTCGCTGATGATTAAATGTGCCAAACATCTTTCTAATGAGAAAAAAACTAAGTAAATTTTCAAAGTATAAGTCAATGAAAGCATTTTGATTTCTTCTTTAGTGCTGATGCTTTTGGGTTTAAGTGATCTACTTTTTTTTTCCTCCTCGAACCTAGTATTGAATTAGAGCAACAATTGCTTTTTAAATAGAATTTTCCGACGACTGCCTTACCACTAAGACTTCGGCGAATACGCGTAGTTACTCATGATAATAATATCACGTCTGTGTGCATGAGAAGAGAGGTATTTCAATCACTGATGTGCTTTTTCAATTTAAAAAAAAAATTATTTTCACGAGATTGAAAAGCAAAGGACTTTGAGTTCTGTGTTCGGTGAATTCCACCTCTTTTCCCAAATCACCTAGTTATTCCCACTGTGCACTTACTTCGATTTCGAGGTCATCATACGTATTCTGACTGCTTACACCTATTAGCTTTAACCGACAGAGATTATATTATTTTTGAAGTAACTTTTTTTTTTTTATTTATTATTTTATTAATTCGTAAAAATAAAAAAATACAACAAAATAAAGAATTCATAATAAATCTAACAATTGAATTAATAAAGTAGCTGCAATCTATAGTTCAAAGGGAACTAGATGCGAAAGCAGAATGAAAACAATGTGTTTTCATTTAATTTTCAATTAATAAACACTAAGAACTTGTAATCTAGGTCTTAATATTTCTATATTCTATAACATTTTTTGTGTTATTAGGCTTGATATTAGCTTTAGGTATATAACAAAGAAAATTTTATAAGATTTATGAAAGTAAAACAGAATAATTTAAATTATAATGGATAATAAACTAGAAATATCCTCATAGCTTTTGTCTAAGGGCCATGATTTTACTTTCTTGAGAAAAATGGATTTATTTCTTATGATTTTAATGTTATTAGGTAAGCTGTTGAAAAGCCTAGGAGCAGTTGCCTTAAAGAAGTTAAAGAAAATTTGCAGATTGTGATTTGGTACAATAGCAAGATTTAAATTGTTGATTCTGAGGTTATAGTTAGCAGAGAATCTATTTAATTGATAGCCCGACCTTACAAAAAATATGTTTAAGACTTTATAACAATACAAATGTTTAACAGGAAGAACTTTAAGACTTCTGAAGAGAAGCACACTACGATCACGACTCTTTTTGTTACAAATAAGACGTTGTTGCCTGATTTGGAGATAAACACCACGTTTCTGAGAAACTAGAAGAGGGTTGAGCTTGTTGTTATGAGTGCCGCCCCAAGAGGTTAAGCCATATTCTAGCCTTAAATGAACTAATCCATAATAGATACATTTTAGAATATCTCGAGAGCAGTAGGACTTTAAAAAGTATAGTTGTCTTGTCTTTCATTCTTGTCAATTCATTCTCCAATCAAGTAACGCACCAAGATACTTAAAAGATGAAACGCTTTTTATATTAAAACATTTATCAGCGCATGTACTCGCTTCAAAAAATGTTTGTGTTCTTGTGTTCGAATTACAAATATCTTTACTGTGTTTAAATATGCTGCAGTTCGCACAATGAAAAAAGAAAGTTCCAAAGTTTAACTCCTTTCCATTCGCACTAAAAAAACATAATTTTAGTTTTATCACTAATAACTAACTTATGTTGTTGGAACCAGTGGCCCAAGATTTCCAAGTCATGGTTTATGTCAGAAATTAGATTTAACACGGAATTACTTTGGAAAGCACATGCCATGTCGTCAGCAAATGCGTTGACTTTGCTACGATAATTTTGTGAAAATAGCGGATTGATGAAAATTAGGAAGAGTATTGGACCGAGCACTGAACCCTGAGGAACTCCTATAGAAATATTTTTAGTAGAACTTAAATGACCACCGATTTTAACTCTTTGCCCTCTATTAGATAAATGAGAATCGAACCAATTTTGCATTGTACCCCTAAAACCACACTTATTTAGTTTTTCTAAAAAAAATTTGTGATCGACGGTATCAAAGGCTTTTGTTATGTCAACAAAAAGAGCCGCAGTCAAATTCCTGTTATTAAAACCATTATATATATTTGTACAGAAATTTAAAAGGGCTCCCTCAGTTCAATATTCCGAACGGAAACCAAATTGTTTCTCACTAAAAAAAATTGTTTTTCTTCTAAAAACTTTACCATTCTATTTTTTATAGCCTTTTCGAATATCTTCGAAAAAAGAGGAAGTAATGATATTGGCTTATAGTTATTTATTAAATTTTTATCACCTTTCTTAAGTAATGCTATAACTTCGGCTTGTTTTAAGTCATCTGGAAAAACACCACTCGAAATACTTTTGTTATAGATATGGCAGAAGATGTCACAAATGTTCAAAGCTATTCTTTTTATAAAATTATTTGCAAAGCAGGTAGATGTTTTAGAATTGGAATTTTTTATAGTGATAGAATGATTTTATACAGTTCCGAGGACATTATTGGATCAGCATAAAAACTCTGAGAGGAGGATACAACATTATCTGAACAATCACACTCAGGAAGATCATTGCAGCTGTCCGAAACCACTTTGCTACCAATAGAAAAAAACAAAGTAGTTATTAAATTTTTCAGCTAAATCCTTGGGGTCACGAATGGTAACATTTTCATCATTAATACTATGGACTAGAGTGCTTATAGACGTTTTGTTCTGAATTTCTTTAACCAATTTCCATTCCTTTCTCGAGTCACCTTTAACTTCTCGAAACTTGTTGGAATAATAATTACTTTTACACCGCATAACACTTTTTGAAATATCTTTACATAATTTTTTGTAAGTATTGATAATTTTAGCGTTATGAGGGGATTTAGTTTTCTTTTTGTAAAGTTTGTTCTTTTTTAAGGTTTTAATCTTTTCATTTTATTCTTACTTTTCTTTACTTTTTTCGAACAAAGGATGACATACTTATTCAAAGTATCCATCAATTTGCTGTAAGCTATGGAAGGATTATCTTCGTAAATTACGTTTGTCCAACATTCATAACGCAAAAATTTATTAAGCTTTCTAAAATCAGTGATAACAGAATATGGACACGAAGAAGAGATATTTGAATTTTTAGCAGGATTATAATTGAAACTTAAACACGTCATGCAATGATCAGATATTTGCAAATCGAAAACAGAGCTGCAGAGTAAAAGTTGTTCAGAATTTAAAAATCGCACCATGATGTGGTCAATCCAAGTTCTTGATGAATTGGTTATACGAGTGGGTCTGTTAATACATTATTCTAAGCCATAAGATGCTAACAAAAATAAGTAGTTATCTTCAAAAATAGAATCACGTAGGATATCTATATTAAAGTCACCCAATAATATTATGTCATTTGATGACACACTTGATAGCAGATTTTCCAATTCTTCTAGAAACATATTAGAAACAGAATTCTCATTAAATCTATAAATACAGAATATTGTCAACATTTTTTCACACAATTTCACTTTTAAAACATCACAACTCTGCAAGTTTTCGCAGACAACATCAACGTTTATATAATTTTTTATAAAAGCGGCAACACCTCCAGAAGCATATTTATTATTGCAACATGGGGTAAATTCATATCCATCAATATCAACAAAATCTTTTTCTTCATCATAAATCCAAGTTTCAGTTAAGAAAATAAGATCTGGCTGGTTCACAAATAAGTTTAAATGCATAATAAAGTTGTCAACATTTTTACGGATACTCCTAATATTTTGGTGAATAACGAAAAAGTTGTTTAAGTATTTCTGGTTAAAATCGAGATTAAAGCATTTACGCAATCGACAGAGGGAATTTAAGCTTGTGGATCTTGCATATCAATTTAAAGCTAGGAGATCAGCCTCCGAGTTAACAACAATGTAATGTTTTGCGGTATCGTATTAGCAAAAAATTTTGCTTGGAAGATACTGCAATAGTAGCTTATTTTTCCCACATATATTTTAATATTAGGTCTCACTGAGTATGTACCTACTCCTACAATATTATCTAATTTTGAGCCATCATTATGAAAGGCTTTTTTATTGTCAAATACGATATCGTTGTATCTGCTCTTCTCTTTCTGTATCTTGATCTTATAATCGCGCTGAAAGATTATTTTGACGATAATATAATCGATCTCCATATAACCGACTGGTAATCTGTTTAATAAGGCCCAATGACCTCATGTGATAACATATTTTTCCGTCATTTAATTCCCTTACATTCTTTGCATGGTCCTTCCACGTAAGTTTATTGTCAAGAATTATGCCAAAGTATCTGAGGAATTTTGAGAGTCTCCGCGCTGATTTTTCTATGAGTCTTAATAAAGAATACTGGGTGAATTCTGTGGTTATTCACAATCTTTAAATTGCGTGGTAAAAGGGCTTGCTTAGTAATTAAGAAAAAAAAACGCATTGGCTTTCATTGGCACATTGGCTTTTCCAATTAGGAGTTGTTACAGTTTCGATACATATCCTTAATACAAAGTAGATCTCACTTTACTACTTCATCTTCAGAAAAGATGTTAGCATTTTGGCCCTATAAACAATTTATAGCAAAGATCTTGATTTCAAGCTCTGCTTCCAGGTTTTGCTGCCGTTAATCGAGAAAATTAAATGAAAAAGTTAACTCGATATCGCAATATCCTTGCCAGCTGTTAAAGCGGAGTACATACACTGGTGCGAAAAAATTTCATCGATTGATCCCTCTACCGATGTTCTAAAACTGCTAGATAGTTACAACAGCTAGCGTTGAAAGAACATTTTCAACTATGAAAGGGATCAAAACAGTATCCCGAAGCGTCATGGGCCATCGAAGACTTAGCGTACTTGCAATGCTGTCTGTTCACTCAGGTATTCATGTGGATCCAGATGAAGTGATCGATATTATGTATAAAAAAAAACATTATTGCTGTAATTAAATTATTAAAAGAATTATTATTTATTAAATTTAATCTATAAAAAAAAATACAAACAAAAATAAAATATTCATGTAGTTTTCTAATTTTTGTATACAGAAATACTTTTTCGAAATCGAACAAGCGCCCCCCTCCGCGAAACAAAATCCTGGCTACGGGCCTGCTTGTGCAAACATAATACAAACATGTGCATGTTATGTTATATAGTTTTTAAACATGTAAACAATATACAATATACATATATCTATATTTTTACATAATTGTATTTTTAAGTCAAAAGTTGTTTAATTTCAGAGGTTTCCCTTTGGGCCAAGAAGAAATTGACGAAATAGCATATAACTATAAAGATTGTCTACGAGATCATGCCAGCGAACTTTTCAGTTCACTATATCGCCATAAGGTTCCTGTTTTAGTATTCTCAGCGGGATTAGGAAATTCAGTAGTTTCCGTTTTAAAACACGCAAAAGTAATGTACCCCAATGTTAAAGTTGTTTCAAATTTTCTCCAGTACAAAGATAAACTTTTAAATGGTCTTCAAGAACCGCTGATTCATTCGTTTAATAAAAATGAAAGCGTACTACAAAACACCGACTACTATGATTTGGTACACAGTAAAGATCACATTATACTAATGGGTGACTCTATTGGGGATGCCGGGATGGCTGACGGCGTACCCAGTTCTTCTCACATAATTAAAATTGGTTTTCTTTTTGACCATGTAAGTATTGATTTAATTTTTTCATTTCAAAATCCATTATGTTAATAAAACTTTACGAAGGTGGAAAAAAATCTGGAAAAGTATATGAATACTTTTGATATCGTTCTTGTCGATGACCAAACTATGGACGTACCACGAGCACTTTTAAAAATTATTGAAGGAAATTAGGTGTTATATGGCACATTTTACATATAAACTTTGTTTCTCTTACCTGTGTTTTTATTTTGTAATTCCTTCTGCTTTTAAATACTATAACAATAAATGTTTTGTCAATGGAAAAAATACTTTAGTTACTTTACTTTCACCGAAAATCGAGTTCTGAACCGGAATGACGTTTTTTTCCCATATCCTTCCATTTCTAACATATTTTTTAATTTTAGTTTTGATCGTTGATGCGCCAGAAAGTGTAAAGAAGAGGAAAAAAGGTAGGTTCATGCAAACTGCTCAAATTTAAAAGTCCGATTCAAGTGTTCCACTTGTCAAAAAGTCTTTCATCCCCATGAAAATGTGAATACTACGTTCATGAGCAGGACTTTTATGCCCACGCCAATGTGAACAGGCACTAAGGTTGGCTTCCTAAGCAGCCGAGTATAGGCTCATCGATCTCGTTCGCCAGTCTGCTGATTCTTTAATACCATGGATGGATGCTAAAATCAATGCTCTTGAAAATGGCTTCAACTGAAGAGTTGCACAGTTATGACTCAAATTTTAATTTGAAACCTATTACGAAAATCCCCACATCATTGACCAAACACTAGGAAAAATATTCCTAAAGGCTCAACCATTATAGACGAAAGCAAACTGAAGTTAATGTCAGAACTGGACGAAAAGTTTCCTTAAGTTGCTTCAAATGGACAAGTTGCCCATAATGAGATTTTGAAAATGTATCCATCTGTCAAGTCAAGCTTTCATTTGTTTTGTGTACGAGTATGTAATTTTTTAAAAAAAAAAGTATTTTTTTCACATGACTACGTTTCTTAACACTACGACATAAAAAAAAAATTAAATCTATCAGGTTTTTTTATGTTAATATATTCTTCGTAGACTATTTCATTTGATATGCAGTAAATACATATAATAAGTAGCTGTTGCTCCATTTTTGAAAAAAAAAAAACATTTAATCAAATTTCTAGCATGAAATTTGCAAAATGTTTATTTTTTGTAAAGTTTAAGCAGTTCGGGTTCAAAAAAAATGTATGGAAACCTAAGTGGCCAACTATTAAGAAAAAATACGTGTTTAATACAGATTTCAAAATGGTATAATACAGTCGTTTATTTAATGCAAATACTTAGTTATTGCTATTAATGTTCAGAAGGAGCAAATTCAACTAAGTATCAAAAATTTTAAAAATTTATCTTTTCTTGTCTTTAACTGCACATGCTCATAAGGATGTACAGTGGACGAAATTAGTTTATACGCACCCAACACTACATCAAATAATTACAGAATTGCTGTCATTTAAGGGTTTTAAAAAAAATCTATATTTGCACGATCGTTAGTTTTTAAGCGGTATTGTAGATTTAAGAATCAGTTTCGATAACGGCATCTTTTTGTGATAAAGATAAGGCAAAGAAAATATTGGCAGCTGTTTAAAGCACGAAATTCATTTATACGCATTTAGTATTTCAGTGAAATTGATTAACTCCTGTGGAAAAATTTAAGTGAAAGTCAAAAAAGGTTAAAGGTCACATTTTTTTAAATAAAAAAATAATATCTTGGAACTGATTTTCAGGAAAATAAATATTTAAATCCATAATGGGAAAAGGAAAATATTTAACAGCGGAAGAAAAGATTAAGATAACGGTCTTAAAAGAGCGCGGCATTCCCAATAGGTCAATTGTACGTGAAATCGATCGTTCTGAAGGGCTCATCAGAAATTTCCTTAAAAAAGGTGATTCGTATGGAAAGAATGGTGGTCGAAAAGGCTGGAGTAAAATAACTCGAAGAGAACGGAACCGCATTGTAATCGAAGAGACCCAAAACAAGATGACTGCTGGCCAAATTGTTGCTCATCTCGATTTGCCAATAACAAAGCGTCAAGTTTAACAAATTTTATCGAGTACTCCGAACGTGGTTTACAAAAAACAGCTTAAAAAGCCACTTCTGAAAATCCATCATAAAACAGCTCGATTAGCATTTGCCAGAGAGCATATGACTTGAGACGAAAAATGGAATACAGTTATATTCTCTGACGAAAAGAAGTTTAACCTTGATGGACCAGATGGTTTCAGTTCTTACTGTCATTACTTACGTCACAACAATCCACCAAGAATTAGCAGGAACTACCATGGAGGCAGTGTAATGATTTGGGGAGCTTTTTCTTCTTTCGGAAAAGCGCAATTGTGTTATGTTCCAACTAAAATGAACTCGGAAATATATTGTGAAATGTTGGACACAGCGCTTATTCAGTTTTTAGAAGACAATGTTGATGACCCTGTCTTTATTTTTCAACAGCAAAACGCAGCTGTTCACGCTTCCAAATTCTCCCAAGAATGGTTGAGACAGAGAAACATCCCAGTTATGCGTTGGCCGGCGTGCAGTCCTGATCTTAACCCCATAGAAAATCTGTGTGGTATAAGGGCACGAGAGGTTTATAAAAACGGTCATCAGTTTGAAAACATCCGGTCTCTTAAGGAAGAAATTAAGCGCACATGGGGCCTTGTAGGTTTTGACACCATCTACAAACTTATAAGTTCCATGCCGAATAGGATATTTGCCGTTATCCAACAAAATGGAAGACACAAAAAATACTGACATGTTTTTTTTTAAATTAAAATGTATTTTATTTATATTTTTACTAGTTTCTTAAAATGCGTATAAATGAATTTCGTAGCGAAAAATGTGATTTTGTTTAAATAAATAGTGTTTAATAAATTTGATTGATTATGATGGTCTTTTTTATTTGAAATACAGAATTAGTATATGCACTTTTCTAACAAAAAAGCGTTGCCAAAGCAATTTTATGTTAAAAATCAGAAAAAAAGGTGCGTATAAATGAATTTTGCTTACTGTAGTAAAAAACATTATTTAAATTTTATTTAACCTAAAAACTATTTAAACTGTCTCCCATCGATTCTGATACAAGCTCGACATCTTCGAACAAAAGCTCTTTTGAGAAGACGCGCATAACGCCGTTCCGTAATTTTTGAAGCGGCACGAACATTTTCTGCATAATGCGCAGGATACCCATCATTTTGGAACCAATGAGATTTTCTAACCTCCTCCGGCACCAGGCAGTTCAAACGGACCAATTATCTTTCCATTTAATATGCCGGTCCAATAATTTATTTTAAACCGCTACTGGGACCTGTCTTCTCGCATTAGATGCGGATTTGAAAGTTGTCAACTGTGGAGATTGTGCATGTTGAAGTATCCATGTTTCATTAGTGTTGATTCATCGCTAAGATAAGAAAAGATCAATTTTTAAAATTTTTGATATTTAGTTGAATTTGCTCCTTCTGAACATTAATAGCAATAACTACATATTTGCATAAAATAAACGACTGTATTATACCATTTTGATCCGTATTAAAGACGTATTTTTTCTTAATAATTTGCCACTTAGGTTTCCATAGATTTTTTTTACACCCGAACTGCTTAAACTTTACAAAAAATAAACACTGCAAATTTCATGCTAAAAATTAAATTGAATGTTTTTTTTTTTCAAAAATGGAGCAACAGCTACTTATAATATTTACTGCATATCAAATGAAATAGTCTATGAAGAATATTTTAACATAAAAAAACCGATTGATTTTATTTTTTTTATAACGTAGTGTTAGAAACGTAAATTCATGTGAAAAAAATAGACTTTTTTTTTAAATAACATATCTTATGTACTAATTGGGATAGATCTATCGCCGCCCGACATCTACATAGCCCCCGATAGCTCACCTATGTTTCAGGCTTATCCATTCTTTCCTGGACATTTTTTTTTTATAATTTACGCGCGCCTAAGGGGTTATGATACCCTTTTACTGTTGCCTTGGCGCGGGCGGAAGATAGAAGGAGGAGAAAGGAAAATATTGTTGTGATGTAGTGGTTTGAAACTCAGGTATATTTGTTTTCGATATTAGCTCTCCGGGGGTGGGAGACCGAATAGGACAGAGAACTTTTTCTTCACTCGGAATGATTCGAAGGTTAACAATTTTTCACGCTTGTTTTGTGCTTGAAATTCTACAACAGCCAAATCTACATGTCAGTGTTATGCCTTCACACGCAGATTTTTCTGACCGAGTTCCAATTACACAAATAGAATGACATGAGCAGAATTCGAATCGTGAACCTCCGAGTGAGAAGCGATTGCTAGTACCACTACACCAAGGCCACCCTTATATCTTAGAAAATCTTCTTTTGATTTTACCAACCTATACTTTTCTGATGCTATCTCCATTTTTTATAGCGAAATATTAAATTGCATTTCTCTTTACGTCCTCTTTCTATTTCCTATTTCTCAGCATAAAACAACATCTGCTTCCCCTCCCTGGTATAAAAAAAGTCTTCGCTCTTTATGAACCAAAAGAATTAAATTATGGGCGGTTTTTCTTCGCATCAATTCTTATTCTAACTATCTTGGAACCTTACTCCAATTCACCCAGCTCTATAATTGCCTCTATCAGCGTTTTCTCGACACAGCGCTGACCATCCTTATCGACGATCCTAAAACTTTTTATCAATTTGTCAACTACAAAAGAAAATCAGATGGTTATCCCCCTCTCTCTCGTTCGATAAAATATAATCGACCGACCCACATACAATTGTCAACTATTTTGCAAACTTTCTTAAACAGTCATCCGCAGACAACCTCTTTGTACCCTACCCCATATATTTCAAGTAGCTTCCTAATTTCTCCATTGGTCCCTGTCTCTCTCAATCTTTTGATCCCAACTTTATCGATGGGTGGCCGTGGCTCAAGTGGTAGTGTATTGGCTTCCAAATCGGAAGGTTCGGTGTTCAAATCCCAGCCTCGCCCGAAAAACATTTTTTTCAGGCAACTTAATTCACGTAAGACGAATGGTTGCCTATACTACAACAACAAGTCCAATTACACTAATAATTTAGTCTCCCCATTAAATGTTGGATGCAACCCATATGGAGTGAAATGACCACTGAGCCCAAAAATCTTTCTTTATCTCTTTACTAAACACCGCCCTCTATCCATTTACGCCGACGACACTAAGTTCTCCAAAACTATTTCTTCACCGCTAGACTCTATTCTCCTTCACATGGTGTTTAAAATATTACTTACTATAACATTAATATTTAATGTTTCCAAATGTCAATCTATGATGTTGTCACGTAAGTCCAATCAATCTCCTCCCCGAATTTTTATATCTCATTATACGATAGGGAGTTACATTTCCGTTCGCATATTGATGAGATAATCCTTAAAGCCAACTCATCACTTGGTTTTATCAAAGAATTTTATGTGATAAGGTTACCTTACATTACCCTTGTCCGGTACAGCCCCTTCTCGAATATTCCAGCCAAGTGTAGTCCCCCTTTCAGCGAGTTCACACTCAATGTCATTTTCTTCGAGGACTACCCTGGGATGACATTTTTATCTTACCTCTGTGTTGCGACCGCCTCAAACTTCTTAAACTGAATACTCTTGAAAAGCGCAGAGGCGTAGCTGAAATTCTCTCCATTCTTCGACCGTTCTCTGGTTCTGTGTATTGCGCTTCCCTTTACAATTATATTTCCTTCAACACTAACCCTTGTAATTTACGTTATCCTCATCACTTCTATATTCTAACCCATCGCACCTCTTATGGTTCCAACGAACAAATCTCCCGCATGATCCGTAAGGTCAACTCAAACCTCTCCGTTTTTGATTTTAACCTGTACACTTCTCGTTATCGAACTTGATCTCCTCCTCCATTCTCTTATTTCCTAACCAATAATTTTTGTCAGTTTATAAGTTAGTTTTAGCTTGTATTAAGCCAAATTAAAAAGATTGCAAAAACGGGGGCCAACATTTTAGGTTTTCAAAACAAAATCACTTTTGATCTTCAATAACTTTTGACACGTCAATTTTAAGGCAACATTTACTTTGAAACATACTCATAATTACGAGATCAACGATACCCCATGTGTTACCATATACGCATAAGTTTGAAAGATGATATTATCAATATGAGTCAAAACAGGGCAGCGTAAAGCTTTGCTTAAAACATCTGTATCTCGAAGCTGATGTATTTCCGACCTCCTCCCCCACCCATACGATTTTTTCTCAAAATATGTCAAGGAATCTCCCCTTGGACACCCGGTGCGAGGGTTGTCTGAAAAGTTTCTGACCGCAACGTAAAGATAACGGCACTCGTCAGAGTGTTTTTTATGAAAATGGAAAAAATTGAGTATCGAGCTGTTATTAAATTCTTGTTTTTGAAAGGCAATACGCCTACGCAAATTAAAAATGAGTTGGACTCTGTGTATGGGGACTCTGCACCATCATTTACCACAGTGAATTTTTGAGCAGCTGAATTTAAACGTGGCCGTAAGAGCTTGGGAGATAATGAACGTTCAGGACGTCCAAAAACTGCAACCACTGACGATAACAATGCTAAAGTTCACCAAATGGTGTTAGACGACCGCCCAATTAAAGTGAGAGAGATAGTAGAGGTTATGAAAATGTCCAAAGAACGTGTTTGTTACATATTAAATCAAGTTTAAGACATGAGAGAGCTGTACGTTGTGTGTCGCGTTTGCTTACGTTAGACCAAAAACGTGTTCGAATGAACATGAACAACGCTCTGTTGGCGCAGTTTAGGCGCAATAAATCCGAGTTTTGGCGCCGATTAATTATTGTAGGTGACACTTGAATACACCATTAAACGTCAGAAACAAAAATTCAGTCAAAAAAGTGGACTGCAAAGGGCGAGCCGGCTTCAAAAAAAAGCAAAAACTGTTTTTTCGGCTGGGAAAGTGATGGTGACTGTTTTTTGGGATAGTAAAGGAGGTATCTTAATCGAGTATCTTCAAAAAGGAAAAACCATTACAGGAGCATACTACGCATCATTACTTGCCAAGCTGAAGGCAGAAATTGTGGAAAAACGGTCACATTTGCAGAAAAAGAAAATCCTGTTTCATCAAGACAACGCGCCGTCTCACACCCCAGCGGTTGCCATGGCGAAAATCCATGAATTACGGTTGGAACTGCTTGACCATCCACCTTATTCACTAGATCTAGCCCCAAGCGACTTCTTTTTGTTCCCTCATCTAAAAACAGCGCTCGGAAACAGAGATTTTCGTCAAATGAGGAGGCAATCACCTACGTGAACAATTATTTTGCAGAGAAAAATGCCAAGTACTATTTGGACGGGTTAGAGAGATGGGAGCATCGCTGGGAGAAGTGTGTAGAGTTACAAGAATTGTAACGTAGAATGTAGAAAAATTTAAAAAAAATTTGAGAAAAAATGTCTTGTATCATTGTTCGGTCGGAAAATTTTTAGATAGCCCTCGTATGTCAGCGCTTGATCCAATCCCCTCGCCGATTTAGGCGCTGCTGGATAACTTGATATATTGGGTTGGAACCATGGAGTGTATCGGAGAGGCTCTGCCTGTTAAGGTTGAACTCTCTAGATCAGTGATTGGTCAGAGTGCTGTTTTTGACGGCTTGTCTTGGGAAACTGAAAAGGTGGAACGGGCTCCAGAAGAGGCACACTTTGACAGACTATAGTCTTGGGGCACATGAAGATGATCAAAGAGAAACGGGTAGGCGTTGATGCTCACCAAAGCAACCAACACCTCTAGAACAGGGCCAAGAAGAAGCAAGTTCCCCCCACCTCTCTGTCAATGGATCTTTCCGCGCACGATGCAAGGATAACCAACAAAGGCTGTAGTTCCAGTGGACGAAAATCGCCTGAAAACAAAACCAGTGGTGGTTTTACCCACGCACTATGTCTGGATAAGTCCGGTGCTACAACCAGCAAAAGTCGTAGTTCTGGTCGACGGCAGTCGTCTAATGCGGTGAAATCTCCTTTAAGAAACAAACAACTTTAGTGCTGGCTTCCCCCCCGCGCACAAGATCCCACTGAAACCCGTTGGAGTTGGAGTGGACGTAACTTGAATTTCGCCGGAAAACACACCTCTAAGAAAACCCTGAAACGAAAAAAAGGGTGGAGACCGGCGCACTTATATGTATACCGCTATTACATCCCTGGCGTTCCGAATTAGGAAGGCTGCCAATGACAACAGTTTGAAGGACGCTGAGTATAGACATGATTTCGATCAACGGGATCTAGTCAAAGCAGAGAATGTTTGCATTCAAGCAGAGGACTACGATATGCAAAACGAACTCTTAGAGTGAAGTGCTCCACGTAGCAAACTGGGAACAAGTCTGTGACAAAAATCCCACACCTGGAAACTAAAACTGTCGAGGCTTTCAGGAAACAGATTTTGACATGCACCACCTTCTGGATTCTGGTGTAACTCAGGGAAACGGGGGATGTGTTGATGCGCTCGACAAGAGTGTCAGACCTATAAGTCTGACTTACTTCATGTTGAAGAGCATGTAAAGGTTGGTCGAGCTCCATGATCGGCGAATGCTTTAGTCAATCCTCTTAAAACTGAGGTTTACGGGAAGGAGGAACCTGACTGGTCTGACTAATCTAGTGCTTAAAAACATCACCATTCAATTCTACGAGACCATCTTTAGTTTAAAAAAGAAGTGTTCTTTAGTACAACAAGCACAGGAGCTTTGATGAGCTTGTGCGCTATTACGTATTTAAGAACGTGGGACTGGACGAAACCTAACAGTTGATCTGACGTATTTATCTCTCACCCTAAAATCCCTATTAAGATGTCAAATCTAAGACATCGTGGTTTTTTTCTTTTTTCGACTCATCTGGTCATAATTTTTAAGTTGTCTATACTCGGATACTAAAACAATTATTGGAACTTACATCCTTTATATTAGGTTTCCTTTTTTACTGAGAAAGCACAATCTGGCAAGATATACAATACGCGCCGACTGTCTTATAACTCTGGCCTTAAGCACATGCCTTCTGATGCAATGACACCCGAACTTATGCTGCGGAAGAAAAACCAAATTCGACTTTCCTAGTGCTCAGAAATATTTTCGGCCGGAATCTGTACCAGGAAACGAATGTAGTCGGGTCTTCACGGATGGCTCCAAAACCGATATAGGATTCAGCGCTAGTTATTTTCTGGAGGACCACAATGTTGCCATTTAAATCGCCTTGATCCCAATGTATTTTTATTTATGGAGGCGAATGAATGCAATTTTTTACACATGAGAAATAACAAAATTTTATGACTAGAATCATAGAAGGAAACGGATGAGATAAAGCAAAAAAAAAAACTGATGTGCATTCAAATCAATGGTTTGCATGTTTGAATGGTAGCATATGATACCACATTAATATAAATAATCATATATAATGAAACATGGGCTTGAAAACAAAAGGCTTGACAGTTTTTCGTGTTTACATATCAGGTTCATCATTTTCGGTTACAAAAAGGGTAAACATTTTGAAAAAACTCTTAAGAATTTAAAATTTGAAATTTTCCAAAACATTAATTTACTTTTGACCTTAAGTTACTTTTAGACTTTCGGAATAATCATAATTGCCTTCAAACTTTCAACCGGAACACCCGTCTCGCTATGAATGCCCAACAGTACGTATAACCTCAAGACCACTTTAGAACGTACTCTGAAATATCGTGATTCGTTCCTAAGCAGTAGAACTAGCTTATGGAATGCCTCGCCGAGCTCTCTATTTCCTATTCATTATATCTTGCAAACATTTAAGACTAATGCACATCGGTATCTCCCTTTTCTTCCCCATTAATTTTCTTTCGCCCACGCTGTGTACAGACATTTCAAGGGTACTCAAGCCATAATAAACACATTCCGTAATACGATAATACTATTTTGCTTACGTTTGTTAACGTGGGACCTTAAACACATGCCGTAAAGCGAGCATATTATTTTGCCTATCTTTGTTTCCCACATTACCTGTTACCTCTTCCGTTCTTAATATTGTAACATGATTAATTCATTCAATTTTAAAAAACATAACTGTAATAGTCATAAGTAGAAATAAGGATTTTCAGTTGATTGTGGGGCGTAGTCCGAAAAGTTTTTTTTGAATTAAAAGCATCTAAGACTCTTAAGTGGCGCTAATTATATATAAAAATATAATTATAATAATAATTATCATAAATGTAATGCTCGACTGGAGTCAAAACAGAACAACATATGGCTTAGCCTTAAACTGCTGTATCTCGGTAGGTATCCATTACCGACATCCCACCTATTTAATTATTTTCTCAAAATATTCCAAGCATCCGGAAAAAAGATTTAAAAAATAAACAGTCGACTATATTAAATATAGTTTTCCACATATTTAATTAATGTTTGTAGTTGTATACATGCGTATTACAATAGCATAAGTTTGAATCTATATACAGATGATGAATAAAAGAAAAAACTGAACAAAAGAACTAAAATACAAACCTTATACCAAGTATGCACTTATAAAGATCATATTTGGCTGTCAACTTTTTGCTGCTATACGTCAGAAATCGGAGTTTTAAAACTTTGATTTGAAAAAAAACCACAGGCTTTCGGCAAGGTGCCGAACTAATATTATTAGTGCAGTTTACTACCATCAATAAAAATACACATGTATCTCCAAAAGAAAGATTTTCCACATTTATTTATGCATCTGATAAAACAATGCACATTTATCTTATATAATAGTTTCAACAGAAAATAAATAATTAAAAAAAACTACTGAGTTCAACTGAAAATGAATTACGTGACTGTTTTGATTTAATATATGTGAACATATAAAATTGTTTTGGACATGACAGAATTTGAATATATTCCAAAGGATAACTTACTGTCTAAACACTAGGCTTAAAAAAAAATCACTCCTATCTTAAATATAGGTTCAAAATGACTATAACATTAAGACTTATAAAATAAAATCTATTTGTTTGAAGAATTTTCTATAGACTTCATTATTTTCAATAATATTCTATAAAGAAAATCCTTCACTTTTTTTTATTTCTATTTTATTACAGTTGATTATAGATTTAAAAAAAAAACAACGAACATAAGGCTATTTTCTAATTGAATTATATAATTAAATAACTATTATTATATTTGTGTTATAATAAAAAAAGAAAGTTAAGTAATATTTTATAGTTTCTTTTCTTTCACGTCTACTTTTTTTTGTTTGTGATACATTTTATCGGAGGATTTTTCCATTTAGTAACAATTATGTTCAGGTTATTATTTCTACATATATTTGTTTCTATTTTGTAATTTTTGTTTGAAAATTGTTGTAAAATGTTCGTTACTCGTTTAACTCGCGGCCTTATCAGTTTCCATACGTTACATACTCGTAATTGTGTATCTAGCTTAGAATAAGTTATCAATACACATAGCCATATTTAAAATGCTATTCTTGTACTCGTACATTGCGAGTTAGACAAACTATTAGTTGTGTAGTTTATGTAGAGCCATTAAGACTTGGTCTCGGATGTTAGACTATTTTGTGTTTAATGGAATTTACCTTTTTACGATATACTCGCAAGTGCACAAGTATAAGCTTTGAAACCTAACGATTTCTCTTTTCCCATTAAGTTTTTCTTTTTGAATTGATCGCAATAGTCCATATTCATAATTCCTAAACTAGAAATACATACAGTGAACCAAAAAAACAAAGTGGGAAAGCACTGACTGAAAAGTTTAAACTGATATATCTCAACAACTTGTAAAGATATATAAAATGAAATAGATTGCATATAATCTTAAAATTATTTAATAGCTTTATTCTTTTTACTTATTCTAATTCATGGCAGTATTTCAATGGCCAAAATAAAGCTGGGACAGTGTTTTTTAAGGGCGCTGTTGAAGTGCCGTTACTTTTTTTTTCTTGTCTGAAGTCACATATCGGTTCTTTAATTGTGGTTCACTGTATTTTGGCTCGATTCTTATGCATGCTTAAAAATAATCTTGAAGGGGAAAATGTTTTACACCGGTGGGTATTTGAACAGAAATGTCGGAAATCTCTTTGCCGAATATACAATATTTATTAAGCAAGAACGACACTGTTCTTGAGATTCAGTTACCGATATATATGTAATATATAAAAACAAATAGCTGCAATAGCTGAAACCTAAAAGATTACTAAATGCACAATTTCACAAGAGGTTTCAGGTTATATATAAAAATCGAAAAATGGCTCGCGATTTTGTTTAATAAAATCAGAGATCATATTGAAGGAAGGCTTTTTGGTCCACCGTATAAAGGCCCCGACCCATACAATGCGTCAATCCGTTGACGGTGGTGACGTATTGCCGGAAAGAAGAGTCCCATAAAATTCGTCGCATACCTACGTTGACAGAAGACAGCCATTGACATTTTGTTATTGCTGAGAGTGTTTTATTTTCAAGCTATGACGGTTTCTCTACATTCTTTCAATGCTTCCGCCAATGAAAGTCCTTGCTCTCAATTTGTGGATGTGTAAACTGCCAACGGATCAACGGAGTGAAATAGTAGAAAACTATCCTACTTTATCCGTTGAAGTTCCACCTTCCATAAGAATGCGTGTATTCTATGATATATAGCTGTCAGTTAAAAACGATGGAGCAACGGATCGCCGGACTCTAGGAGTCGGGGCCTTAAGTGTAAAGGCGGCGAGAGAAACTGCAATAATAAATCGCTTTCTTCATAATAACACAAAAATAAGTGAATGAATTCTAGAGTTGACAAGGTAATACATTTAAACCTTGCTTATAATGATGCAGAGACGTTGCGACGCAAGTTTTTTTGCATATTTATCTGACCATAGTATGTCATGTAGTTCTAAATGTGTCCTCTACACTGTGTTGCAAAATATTTGAGATGTATCGAGATATGAAAGGTATGTGAAAGGTGACAATGCTCAGAATCATATCAGGATGTGCACATATTCGTGAAAATCTCTATGTTAAGAAAGTGATAGAGGAAGAATTTGGTGTTGACATGTAGAAGAAGGTCGTCGGTAAATCCCAACTTCCAGTCATGGTTCGAAATAAAGGTGTTTGGATCACTCACCAAACTCTTCACCTTTTATCTAATCTGGTCTTTCTTTATTACGTGTTGACGAAGAAGCTACGCAGTAGCAATGCAGATACATGCCTGCAATATGCGGCATTAGATTTACTTGTGCGTTCCATTTACTGGAAATTTTAACGATTAGTAACAGCTGAAGAAGGGGAACGTTTATCATCCAGGTCATTGATATTTTTGGTAAATGAAAAACAACATACAACATACATAATAGAGCAAATGCTATGAATTCTATAAATTATTGTTTTCACACAACACAAGAAGAATTAGAGAGAAACTACGAGTTTTGTGTAATACCCACTACTCAGTCCTGCCTAACACTCGTAAGCTAGATGTGTAGAGTTTAACAAGCCGACAAAACCGGCATAATAAATAATAATAAAGCATAATATTTAGAAAGAAATATAAAAAAAACGCAATTTACATCTTAAGAAATATATCATTGTAGGTCTGAAATTCGACAAAAGATGCAACAAAGTTACAATTCAGAAAGCACTTATATAAAGGGTTTTCCAATAAGGACTTGACAACTTTGAATTTAATTTGTGAACGCACTCTTTCACTAATCATCAAACTGTCACTGTCAATTTATTCAGTAAACTCAAAATTTTCATCATGGTAAAGTACAATAACGAGCAACATCTGCAAATTATAAAATTTTTTTTACCGAAATTCGGAGTCGGTGACTGCAACTTTAAGAGCGTTAACTCAAATTTTCGGTCGTAATTCTCGCCCTAGTAGACAGGCAATAACAAGTTTAGTGCAAAAATTTGAGTCTATATATTCGTTGTGTGATGTTGCCGTGTCAGTGAGACAACGTGTTGATCGAAGTGTCGAAAATATCGCTGCCGTTCAGGCGTCCGTAGCAAACGATCCAAATCAGTCAATTTCACGGCGTTCTCAAGAATTTGGCATCGCTCAGACCACATCATGGCGTATTTTGCATAAGGATCTTGGTTTACACCCATACAAGATCACGCTGACTAAAGAATTGAAGCCGATAGACCATTTGAAGCGACGTACGTTCTCCGGATGTGTTCTGGAGAAGATGCGCCAAGATGATGAATTTCATCGCAAAATCATCTTCAGTGACGAAGCTCATTTTTGGCTCAATGGGTTAGTCAATAAGCAAAATATGCGTTATTGGTCGGGTGAAAATCCACATGTGCTTCATTAATCATCACTTCATCCACAAAAAATAACTGTTTGATGCGGTTTGCATGCCGGCGGTGTTATTGGGCCACTGTGAATGGTCAGCGTTATCGCGCCATGATCACCGATTATTTTTGGCCCGAATTGGAACATATGGACTTGGACGACATGTAGCTTTAACAGGATGAGGCCACAAGCCACACAGCACACGCTACAATCGATTTATTGAAGAGTAAGTATGGTGAGCGTGTTATCTCAAGAAATGGGCCAGTCGATTGGCCGCCCCGTTCGTGCGACTTAACGCCGCTTGACTATTTTCTGTGGGGCTACGTTAAGTCATTGGTTTAAGCCAACACGCCGACGACGTTGGAAGAGCTCAGAGCCAACATTGAACGCGAAATAGCGGCCGAGTCGTTGAAAATTGGGTCCAACGAATCGACCGCTGCAAACGTGTTCGCGGCGGCCATATGAACAATGACGAGTTCCATTCATAAATGTTTTGATTGTACCTCAAGCCGATAATAAAGTTTTTGAAATATCTCAAATGGTTTGTGTTTTAATTAAAAAAAAAATTGTCAAGTCCTTATTGGAAAACCCGATACAATATGTACAGGTTGTTCGCCGAGAAGGTTCACTACTTTGTTTGGTGGCCATTTAAATACAGACAGCTCATATTTGGCAGTTGTGAAGAATAAACAAGGAAAAATGCCATTAACAGCTCTGTTTCACTAAGTTTAACATTAACGTGAAAAAATTATATAAAACTAGCTACTGAACAACAAGGGTTTAAGACTGTGTTTATGGTTAGGCGTGATCGCCTCGCACGACGTGTGTCATTCTAGTCTTGAGGATATCGATTCCAGGATATATTTAAAAGTTTCACTGATCATGCGATAGAACTCTTTAAAGTTTTTCAGGAAATTGTTTGAGAACAGGGGTGCAAATGACGAAATTCTCCATTACATCTACGTTCTTATTTTGATGCAATTTTTTACATAGGGCATAACTGCTTTCTAATAATAATACATAAGTGCCTTATTATAGAGGGCATCGTTTTACCACTGTCAACAAAACACGAGTGAAATTAGGCGAAATAGTTTTGTCATAAACAGTCACAATCGTTTGCGATCGCACGACGTGGATACGCTTAGCAATAAACGTAGCCCAATACCTTAAAGATATTGTCTATGATATTTATAATATAAGCGGTGTCAAAGGGATAAGCTGAATACTCGTATTAAAGATAAGTCAAAATTGTTATTCTTTGGCTATGATGGTCTTTTGTAGAAAAACTTTGTTAAGAACACTTTATAAAATAAATTGCACAACATATGATTTAGAACTGGTAAACTAACATTCGTATGAAGAGGTATATTGCAAAAAAGAAAACTCTTTTTTTAAAAACTGGCATGTGAATGATTAACCGGCGGGGAACTCATGTAGATTGCAGTCTGGTCTAAAGTAAAAATAAATTTGTCATCCATTGCGACTCAGATATAGAAAAGTTTAAATTTGGCATCACGAGAATATTTTTACAATTGCAACATTAACTAACTTTGTATAGCAAATACTCGCACATTTAGTTTCCTAATTCGGTAGAATTTTAAAAACATAAAGATTCCTATTCGTAGATTAACTGAAAAGGGAATAAATAACGTATACGCTTTAATGATTTTCTTGCAGAAGCAAAACTAAAGTCATTTTCTATAGTCCATCAAATTTATTAAACTAAAACTGAAACTATTTCGTTCATTAGCTAAGTTTCATATGCTAAATAATAATATATGTATATATGTTTCCATTAATTCTCTTACATGAATGCAACTGTATTCAAATTATTAAAAATCAACAAATAAAAAATAAACAAATAACAGGATGCTTACAATTGTTATTCTAGATTAAATTGAACACAGTTACTGAAAGTGTATCATATCTTTGCACTTACAAATAGATTTATGTATTTACTTTGTTTGCACACAATTCCAACCTGGATCGTATTGAAAATCTATGTCGCCTAAAAATATTTTTTTTCCCTTAAATCTTGTCGAAGGGGGTCTACGTCTCTTTGTGTTTGTTTGCAGATTCATTATGTTTATTATACATGTATAGGTTTTTTTCGGAGGTGGCGGTTCTCGTACTGTTTCATTCACTATAGTCATCCTTTTTTCAATGGATATAGTTGGTTTTGTCTTTTTTGGATCATGACCCGTTTCAATGCAGTGTATTCGAAGTTCATGATTGGACATAAAACTGTTAGAACAATAATGGCAGGGAAATGCTTCATTTTGTTGATGCTGTAGTAGGTGGTATTGAAGTTGATATTCGTAATCAAAATGCAGTGTACATTTATTGCAATGATATTCCCCGTAATTTTGCATGTATAAATGATAGTCTAAATATAATCTAAATATATAAAGTATAAAAAATGCAATTTTATTTATTTATAAGAACGTGTGCATTTAAAGAAAAACATATGCATGTGAAGGGTGAGCCCACAGATGTTGTGGATGTTAGTTGTCATTAAATGCATTTACTAAATTCATTTTCCTCATTAACTAGATGCTAAATATAACCTAAGGTACAAGGGTTGTCTGAAAAGTTTCCGACAGTAACGTAAAGATAGAGGCTCTCGTCAATAAAAGGTAGTGTAGCAAGTTAAATGTACCAAGCTAAAATAAAATACATGAAAATACATAAATTGGTAGCACTGAAAACAAAAACGAATAGATTTTAAAGTGGTAACACTATATGAGAGCCTGTCAGTAGGCAGGCAGCAGTTGTAAATTAGATCTAGACGGAGACAGATGTGCGGAATAAGATAAGAGAAAGATTACAAGTGATTCCAATAAAGTTAAATACACATTAAAAGTTGTTACAGTAGTGAATGCTAGTTGTGCATCTTTTGACAGTTACTTACCGAAGTTTCAGTCATTTTGGACTCGAAGTTTTTAGTTGACAGTCGTTTGAGTGAGTCGATATGAGTGTTTTTTTGTGAAAATGGAAAAAATTTAGTATCGAGCTGTTACTAAATTCTTGTTTTTGAAAGGCAATACGCCTACGCAAATTAAAAATGAGTTGGACTCCCTGTAGGGGGACTCTGAACCATTATTTAAAACAGTGAAATTTTGGGCAGCTGAATTTAAACGTGGCCGTAAGAGGTTGGGAGATGATGAACGTTCGGGACGTCCAAAAACTGCAACCACTGACGATAACATTGCTAAAGTTCACCAAATGGTGTTAGACGACCGCCCAATTAAAGTGAGAGAGATAGTAGAGGTTATGAAAATGTCCAAAGAACGTGTTTGTTACATATTAAATCAAGTTTAAGGCATGGGAAAGCTGTACGTTGGGTGCCGCATTTGCTTACGTTAGACCAAAAACGTGTTCGAATGAACATTTCCAACGCTCTGTTGGCGCAGTTTAGGCGCAATAAATCCGAGTTTTGGCGCCGAGTAATTACTGTAGATGAAACTTGGATACACCATTAGACGTGAGAAACAAAAATTCAGTCAAAAAAGTGGACTGCAAAGGGCGAGCCGGCTTCAAAAAAAGCAAAAACTGTTTTTTCGGCTGGGAAAGTGATGGCGACTGTTTTTTGGGCTAGTAAAGGAGTTATATTAATCGATTATCTTCAAAAAGGAAAAACTATTACAGGAGCATATTACGCATCATTACTTGCCAAGCTGAAGGCAGAAATTGCGGAAAAATGGCCACATTTGCAGAAAAAGAAAATCCTGTTTCACCAAGACAACGCGCCGTCTCACACCTCAGCGGTTGCCATGGCGAAAATCCATGAATTACGGTTTGAACTAGCCCCAAGCGACTTCTTTTTGTTCCCTCATCTAAAAACCGCGCTCGGAGGACAGAGATTCTCGTCAAATGAGGAGGTAATCACGCCAAGTACTATTTGGACGGGTTAGAGAGATGGGAGCATCACTAGGAGAAGTGTGTAGAGCACACTATGTAGAAAATATAAAAAAAATTTGAGAAAAAATGTCTTCTATCAGTCTTCACCAGCACGTACACGTTTGGAACATCACCTGTGTAAGCTAAAATGTTTGAAATGAACTAAACACCTCGATTCATCGCCGAAGTTAACAATTTGACCCCTATAAGATATCAATGATAAGAATTAAACGACGACGTGGACACCCCGTTCAACAGATGCTGGAGCAAAGAAAAAATTGTTAACAAAAGTTATATTTTGTTAAGTGATTCACGGAAAAGTCTGATGTGATTCACGAAAAACCCACGAATCGAAAACAATTTACTGCGGCTGGCTGGTGTCATCATTGGGTTTTTTTTTTTTTAAACGTTTCCGACATATGTTGACTGAGTTTTTCTCTCTGAAATTAATTGAATGTGGGTGAGCTCTGGTTTCAACGAGACGGCGCTACGGCACGCACATCTCATCAATGGTTAATTTATTGAGAATGAAATTCGAAGATAGTAGTATTTGGCTTAGATGTTGGTTGGCCACTGAGATCATGCGATTTAACTAAGTTTGGCTTCTTTTTATTTTGTGGTCAGGTCACGCCCCAATAATTCAAGACCTCGAAAACAACATTTGATGTCGTTGACCCTCTAATTTTGCAAAAAAAGGCATCAAAGCTCAGAGCCGTGATCATATGAACAATGTTGTGTTCCATACATATTGGGTTAGCAAGAAAGTAATTTAGGTTATTTTGTTTTGGATAAAATTCTTTTTTTAACCAATTTTTTATAGAATAAACTTTAATCAATCATACATTTTCCATTTTGTTCGATGACCTTTTGCCATCTTTCTGGCAACCTCATGACTCCATGCTCATCGAATTTCTGGCACTTTTTTTCACGAGTTACCAAAAATGTGTGTAGTCATGGTGGAAAACGATTGCATTATGATTTGCCAATTATGGCTACTTTTCTTTGATCGCTTCCTCCAGTTTCATTAGCTGTTGATAGTAAAGATCTGAATTGATCATTTGATTCCTTGGAAGTAGCTCAACATACACGACACCTTTATATTCCTACCAACTTAACAAAATAAATTTTTGATGCATTTGCGAATCAAATCTTTCACTCGTATATAATACAATTCGCAACATCTTTTTTGAAACGGTAGCGATTAAACACGAAACTGATGTGATTGTACTCCTCCATGTATTCCGAATGCCAACAGCACCGGGATTCGTACCGAGTTCCGATGTGGTCCTCCATCTGAGTACTCACCGTGCCCAACGTTGCTTAATTTCTGTGATCTAGTGGAAGCCTATGCTTTAAGTGTGACGTGTTTTGTGCTGGTTCATCACGCTTAGACCACGCTGGTTTCCAATTGACGTTGCTGTAGACAGTCTATTTTTCATCATTGATGATTCATTTTAGAAAAGGAACAAGTTTATTGCGTTTGAGATGCATATCGCAAATATTGATTGGTTGTGTCAAATTCAATCCATGTGGAACCCAAATATCGAGCTTTTTTTCAGCTCAAGACGCTTTAAGTGATTTTCAATTATTCTGTGTGATGCATTTATCCTCTCTGCAATCTCTCGCACAGTAATATGATACAGGTACATTCTGTCAAACAATTAACACCATAACCTTCACATATCTCTTTGAGAGCCGCACTAGCTTTCTTGCCTTTACGGAAATAAAAATCAAAGCAAAGGCAATGTTCGTCTTTGTACTCCATGCTAAAATTGTCAATGTACTTGCGTAAAGAAAATTAAGTTCGATTTGCTTTTAAAGTAACAGCTATCAAATGTCAAAAGAAAAAGAAATTATAGCATTGACAAAAGCGTGAATCAACCATAATTCAACAACGAAAATCCAACAATTGCCATAAATCGAACTTTAATATTATGTAAATAAAAATTCACAATAATTCACAATAAAATAGATTTTTTATTTAAAAAAAACTTCCGCAATATCTGTTGGTTCACCCTTTAAATAAATATCTAAACGTTGTTGTAAGAAAAAAAAAGTACTTACTTTGAAGTAAAGGATCCTCCACATTTTCGACAAGTATAAAATGTTTTAAACTTATGTATAACTACTTCATGAAGGCACAATTCTCTTAGAGTGTTAGTTACATAATCACAGTTTAAAACCCAACAGGAATATACATTGCGATCAGCCTGAAGTAGTAACCTTTCTAGCATTATTATATCTGTTAAAAATTAAATAATAACCATTACAATAATTTTGAAATTTTCATCAATCATATTATATGTATTATATTATTAATTATAACCACAATTATTTTAAATAAAACAATGTTGACCCTTTTTTTACATATTTCATGTCATTTACAAAAATTAAAGTTCACTTTTTTTCTTAAGAGGGTGCTTTTGCCTGATTACCTTTGGTTTACCTTTGAGAAAGGCAATATATTATTAAGCACATTTTATTGAGCCTTTTAAAAAAAAAGAACTTAGCACTCAAGTGGGTATGAATACACTTATAATACCTCAAGCATCTGTTAAAGTTCTTGGCATCTAGTAAAAAAGATGTTTGGGCTAAGTTATGTTTGGTTATGTTTAGAACATAAAGAATACATCACGAACAATGTCGCCGAAACAATTCACCTTGAACCCACAGACGCAAAACAAATACCATTCACTGCAAGGTTGTTTGGATAAAATTCGAGCCATATGGTCGTGAATAAGTAGATAATTTTTTTGTTGCACTTAATATTTGCTCAATAAACAAAATTGTACGATATTTAAATTATGGTCAAATAAGCAAATTTTATGAGAATTGATTTATTGTCAAATAAGCAAATTTTATGATAACTGTTAGTTGTAATTTAAGTTATGCTAAGTAAGCAATAAATTTGTATAAATAGGATGAAGTTTGAAGCAATAAAGCACTGATTTTTCAACACTAAAAAGAAGAAGTCGTACCCGAGGTAAGATAACTAAATATCATTCAAAAATATACTGATACTCGTATATGATATCCACTACATGATCAAGGTACATGCACCCTAATCATACCAACGGAGCAAAAGAGTTCTGATGTTAACAGGTTATTTCGCTCAATGGGTGGAATCCAAAATTTGATGGGGAGACTAAATTCTTGGTGGAAGTTGGCTTGTTGTTGATTGCTAGTCAACTTGATTTTCGTTAACTGAAAAAATGAATGTCTTTCGGGCGAAGATGGGATTCGAACATCGAACCTTCCGATTTGGAAGTCCACTACCACTTGAGCGCCACGGCCTGTGACTTTTTACTTTCTTTCTGAAGCCGGTGATATTGTTTGATTGATTTTATTAGAAAGATGGTTTACCTTTGAGTAAGGCAACATATTTATTGAGAAAATCTCCCCACATTTCATTGAGCCTGCGACTTTTTACACTGAAGTTATTACCGCTCTTTCCAGCATTTCAATGTCGAAAAAAGAGAATCATACCATCGAAACAACAATACATATTTAATGGAACTCATTTTTATGGATAAGAACTTATACTTGTGATATGTGCAATGTGCCGCTAAAATGTTTAACGAATTTTTCACAAGTTTCATAATTCTCAAACTCGGTTTTCCGCCTTTGGTTATATCATGGGTAAAGTTTTAACAGTCTATAGAAGCATAGAGATTTTTCAATTGTCTGGGACTAATATAGAACCCATATTTTGTCAGTATATTAAAGATGTCAATCTTCATCCAGTAACTGGATGTTGTACGATTAGGGACAACACTAACGACGTCCCGACCTATAACAATGGATACATGTCAATTGTTCTTATCCTACCTCCTCGTGCACTTAACTTTCCAAAGTAATAAGATTGTTGAACATAAGAAAATTGCAACACATAATAGGTCTGTTTGTTAACTTGAAATATTGTACAAATTGGTACAACTTTTTACAAATTCCTGTTTCCTCCAAAAAAATGCAACAAAGAGAGCCGATGAGAGAGATAAACATTTCCCCTCCATTGAAATACGAGGGGCGTTCAACATATTCTCGGTATCGGGGTGAAGCTGTGGTTGTATATATAAATTGACTTATTTATCAAGTAATACTATTATTTTAGTGCATTCATGTAAAATTTCATATAAATGTGATTATTAATTCGCGTTTTATCTCTAGTTAAACAGAATCATAATGGCAACTGAGACGATGATGGTGAAAATTAAGCATCGCGCTGTAATTAAATTTCTCACTAAGCAAGGAAAAAGTCAGAAAACTATTCATGAAGAGATGGTGGCTGTTTACCAGGGTTCCGCACCTTCATTATCAACTGTGCAAAGTGGTCAAGTGAGTTCAAGAGAGGCAGAGAGAACATTGAAGACGACCCCCGCTCCGGCGCCCAGGCTACTGCTTGTACGGGAGAAAGCATCAAAGAAGTCGAAAAACTTGTTCTTGAGGATGCCCGAATAAAGGTGAAAATGATGGCAGAGATCACCAAGCTTTCAATTGGTACCATTCACACCATTCTTCATGACCATCTTAACCTTTCAAAGGTCAGTGCAAGGTGGGTGCCACGAATGCTCACAGCGCCTCAGAAAAAAGTGAGAATCGCATGCTGTAGAGAGCTTTTGGAGATGTGTAGTGAGAACGCGGACGGTGTTATGGATCGAATTGTTAATGGGGACGAAACATGGGTCGACCACTATGACCCTGAAAGCAAACAAGAGTCCATGCAGTACCATAAAAAAGGAACAGACCACCCGAAGAAGTTCAAAGTCACTCCGTCTGCCGGGAAGCTCATGGCCACAGTTTTTTGGGACTCAAAGGGAATCTTGCTCATTGAGTACAAAAAAAAAAGGTGAAACCATCAACGCCACATCCTACGCTTCCACTTTGCATAATTTGCGGGAGGAAATTAAAAAGAAAAGACGGGGTAAACTCGCAGCGGGTGTGTTGCTTCTTCATGACAACGCTCCTGTTCACACGGCGCGAGTTTCCAAGGCTGCTGCGCGAGATTGTGGTTTCGAAGAAATCCAACACCCACCCTATAGTCCAGACCTTGCGCCTAGTGGTTATTTCCTGTTTCCGGATTTGAAAAAATGTCTTCGTGGAAAAAGATTTTCGGATGATGAAGAACTCAAGTCGGCAATAAATGGGTATTTTGCAGAAAAAGAGGAAATTTATTTTGTTTAAGGGTTTAAAAAAGCATATCTCAAGATGTAACAAATGCATTGATGTTAGGGGAGATTATATTGAAAAATAAAAACAATTTAAATTGAATTCGCATTTTCCTTCATATCGATACCGAGAATATATTAAACGCCCCTCGTATGCAAGAGTCAAGTCATTTTGAAAATTTGGACTTCAAAGATAAGTCTGAAGCAATAAAAATGGCCAATTCCGAAAATTTATAGACTCAAGTTGAATATGATGACACTTGTCCACCAGGATCTTAATGCTTATGTTGTATTGGAGAATTTACAAAGTTTGACCTGAAATATCAGTCGGTTACGGAATTGTACCTTTATATTCCAACAAATTTCAACCTTAAGAACTTCTACAACACCTATCCTATTGGAAAACTGTGAAATCAAACCAATATAATTCCTTTAAATTGCTATTATTTTACTCTATGATATGGGAAAATAAAAACGTAATATGGTAGAGTTCGTATTTTACGTTAAGTTTGCATTAAAAAAAAAAAAGAAAGAAGGAAATTCACAAACTTACCATACTCTTTTTGTGAAACCACCACTGGCTGTGGATCCATATTTTGCTTGCCTGTTCTCGTATGAAATCTACTTTCATACTCTGAATGACAAGTTCCAGCTACCCAGTTTTCTACATAGTTATTAACTGTGGTAAAATCTGTATATGCCACAGATGTTGCATCGTCGTCATCGTCTTGATCATTGTCACAATCGGCATTAGCATTTTTAGATCGAAAACTCTTTAAACTTTTAGCACTTTTCGATATTTTATCCTGTCCTCCACGTTCCGGTCGACCAAAAGATCGTGTTATTCGACCATTTGCACGTTGATCATCTTTTGCCAATTGTTTCCCTTTGCATTCTGCTTCGTGAAAGTCATGAGCAAATAAATTAAAGTTCTCTTTGTGGCAGTAAGTACAGTAATATCGTTTTAGATGGATACGACTATGGTTTTTAAGTTTTGAAGAGCTATGAAACGTAGCTGAACAATCGGTACATGCGTAAACTATATTTGAAGTTACGCTACGTGAGCGATTACTCGTCACACTTCGAGCAAATAATTTTCCCTGGTGAGAGCGCATGTGTCTATAATAAGGTTTCTGCAGGACAAAATTCTTAGAACAATATCGGCATTGTAAAGGTGGATTTTTATATTGGTCAAGCGTACCGCCAGATTCTGTGATCAGCGCAGATTCCGATCGTTCATACATAACATCTAGATGACTATGTGTAGATGATTGATCTATTATACAGTTTTCATTTCGATTTGCTTTTGAAGGTGTTTTAGAATCTGTATCTTTATCTTCAAGCTCTTCTGTAAGTTTATTTTGTGAATCTCCATTGACTACATTTTGTTCTTCTTCTGCATATCCATTTGGTTGGTTTTCATTATCCTGAGCACAGCTTTCCTTGGCTGTTGATGGTACTGATGAATTTTTAAGAATTCCCGGTCTTGGCAAAGCCGGCGGGGTGTATGATTGGGAATTAGATGAGTGAATTAGATTTGATACAGCCGCTAGTCGTTGCTCCCGTTCTGCTTTATAGGCTTTTATTCGATTCTGATCGATTATCATATAAAGTTTGTACAAGCAAGTTTGACAGGCATATCTGACTTTATTAATTGTAGAAGTTGTCTGAAATTCAAATAATTAAATTTTCAATTATAGTTTTTGTATGTTTGACTTAAGATCTTAAGATAACAGTTTTATTAGAGGAAACCTAAAATTTTAAATTTCCGATTTTTAAGATGGTATTTCACATCCGCTTTGGTATTCAGAATATTTGTATTTACTGAGAGTTCGGTCTTAAACGAAAAAAAATAACATCGTGATATGTCTTTCAATCTTCGCCATGCGGGAACGACTTATAAAATTACGCCGCAGTTCATTCCCCTGCTTATCGTAAAAAGCCGCAAAATGGGTAAAAATTTTATTCATACTTCCCAAAGTCTACACGCGTGATCAGATGGACATGTTCGAAGACGGTTGGGCAAAGGAAAAGTTGGAGATATATTCATACATGCATGTCATATCAACGCCACACGAATGAAAATAGAATAGTACGAAGGTACGGCATTATGGAAGTGATTGTATATGAATACACTACTCCGCAGGGTAATTCTTGTGTATAGCGGAGGAGTGATAACAGCGCTGGCGAGTGAACAAAAAAAAAAAAAAGAATTCGCTTGGGCGGGGGAAAAAAACGCACAAGTGCAGTTCAAACAACATCCCAAACTTGCTGACCCCTGGTCATACTGTTGGTTGGACTCAGTTACTGCCGTTGCTGTATTACATTGTCATACATGAATTATGAATTTATGAATTTTATTGGTATGCTGTTTCCTATTATTGTAAGACCATAGCACCTACCACATTTTGATTCAGCAAACCAACTCTGAATTTTTACTTCACAGCTGTGTTTAGTATCATCTTTTGACTCGGGAATTGAGAGTGGATATAGGCAATATTCGCGGGCTAAAAAGTAATCACTTTTCTGCAGGTGTTTTTGGCCCTTAGTGAAACAGAGGTAGATCCTCGCCCAGATCAATCTGATCTGAAGCTACCTGGTTACGAACTAGTGTCATTATTCTTCTCTCACCGCGGTCACGCCATTTACGTGCGTAGTGATGTAGTTTAGCAAACTCCAACACAATGTAGTCGCTGTTCCAATCCGAAATTAAATTTCGTGTGGTTAAAATCCCATTTCCCAATATACACAATTCTGGGTGGCTTCGACATTCTGGACAGGCAACACCCGAAGGACGGTGTGTTGAGATCTTCGCTGCGGAAAACATCTTAACGCAGCTTGAAAAAGAGCCCACGCGAGTAGCGATATTGACAAATACAAGGCTCTTCGGACTACTAAGTCATATCACCTACTTTCTCGAACACCAACCACACATTTAGAGAAAAGATTCCGAAAAGAACCGTATGGCAATACGAGAGAGCCAATTGGAGCTTCTTTAGGAATTTTAACTTGTCGTTATGTTTCCTCGATAACGACTGGAGGCCGATGCTGATATGGTCACATACACTATTATTTTTCGAATAAGATCCTCTACCCTTCATCGGATGAAGAGTGTCAAAGCAAAAGCCTCATCGTCCATCCGCATGCTCATTTATAATGACATTACAGCTGTCAGCTCTTTGGACAAGGCCAATCTGCTTGCTGCACACTTTACGGCCAGCTCAACATTTCCACATTGTGCTTTGTCTCCGCCTACACTTGAGTGCATCGAATCTTCAATGGAACGAATCCACTACTCTTTAAGACCCTTCCCGAGCAGATGGAAAACAGCATTTGTCCAGACCGTGTAATATATTCCTTTGCTGTCGCCAGTGTAGTGCTCTCTGCTTTTCATATTCGTTCCCTGACTCACGTCCCTGCTCTTCGGCTGAAGAACGAGAACGCAAGGATATGTTGAACTCATTAAATTCTGATATTAACAGCACAACTAATTGGGGAAGCCCTAACAGGGTAGAATTTAATGTGTCCAAAACACAATGATGTCTGCCGTCGTTAAAACGAAATTTAAAGGCCCAGCCATTGTCCATGAATGGCACTTGCATCGTCGAAACCGAAAAACTTTCCATTCTCGGTATGTGTGTCAATGATAACTTATGCTGGAATGACCACAGATTCGGTGACATAAAAAATTCTGCGAAATGTCTAGGTTTCCTTAAGCGATGTAAGAAATACTTCACCTCCTCTGATCAGGCCTCAATATTATCCGCCCGAAATTGGAGTACAATGTCCACATCTGGTCGGGTGCGCCCAAAACATCTCAGCACCTGCAAGATAGGATTCAAAGCCGTGCGATAAAACTCATATGTGATACTAATATCATTCAGACAATGGACAAATGGACAACACCGACGTAATGTCTCATGTCTCATTTTGCCGCTATTTCCACCACCCCTTCTAACTTTTAACCGTAACACCCGTCTCGATATGAATGCTCATCAGTGTACCCACTTTCGGATGTACTCTAAAATATCGTGATCCTTTCCTATGCCGTACAACTCGCTTATGGAATCCCCTACCTAGCTCTTTATTTCCTAGTCATTATAACCTTTAAATATTTAAAACCATTGGTACCTCTCTTACTTTCATCCCTGATTTTGACTCGCCCGAGCTGTGTGCAAGCATTTTAAGTGTTTGAAAAGTTCGATTTCGAACTGTCGTCCTTGATCCGTCGTTATTCGTAGAGGTACGCCAAACCGTGATCTCCATTACTCATACAAGGCTCTGGTCACGGTTGTGCAAGTTCGTGCATCAAGGAGCGACAGCATACCATCTCGAAACTAACGGAATGATTGAGATATATAACCATACACTCTAGGCGGAGCCGCTTAAATATATGTTGCCATCCCTGCTGTTGGGGTTACGTATGACTATTAAAGAAGATCTGAAAACAACAACAGCGGAGCAGTTCTACTGAACAACTTTCAGAGTATCTGGCGAGTTTTTCCAATCAACAAAGGATGATACAAACGCACACGAGTTCGTTAAGCACCTCCATGGCAGGTTTCACATCGGCATGGGCGAAAAATTACTTACGTACCAAAGGACTTGGGGGAATGTAAATACGTTTTCATCCGAAACGATGTAATCAAAAGGCCATACACTCTATCTTATAATGGATCCTATCCCGTATCTAACAGGACTGCAAAATAGTATTGGACCGATATCAGTGGAAGAAAGGTATATACAACAATGGACCAACTAAAGCTCGCATATATTTTCCGTGAGGAGGAGTCATTGGCAGTTAATTATGGAGAAACATGGCGCCCCCGCGAAAGATCCCCATATCGTCTTCATCGACTTGCAAAAAGCGTTCGACAGAGCTCTCTGAGATCTTATTTGGACGGCAATAAGACCTCAAAATATCCCCGAGATGTACATACATATATGCAATAAGAATGTTAAAAGTTAAATGCACAGCGGAAATAACCGAAGAATTCGAAGTTAAGGTTTTAGTACATCAAGTCAGTGTAAAAAATCCGTTGCTTCTTAATGTCGTGCAAGATTTTCTATTGAAGCAGAACATTAACATGCCACAAAAAATTCTTCTTTTCGTCGACGATAGCTCTATTAAAAATAAACGATTTGACAGCATTTCAGGCAACTCCTAATAATTTGATAAAGGTGCTAGAAGAAAACGAGTTACGAATCAGTCGTACTACTCTCGAGTATTTGCATTGTCGTTTTTCCGAACCAACTAATCCAACACATGACATCTATTTAGAAGGAATCATTGTGCCAAAGTGCGGACATTTTAAAAACTTAGGATTTGCCCTGAACCGCTAAGGAAATTGCAATGCCGATACCATACAGAGTCAGTATGGAGTTGCTTAAATAGCGCGAAAACTCCCCAGTATTTTGTCACAGAAAAATGTCGCTTAAATTTAAAGGTTTGCTATGTAACGTAATCGTTCGTCCAGCTTTAAGGAACGCATTGCAATTTTAAACGATATTCGAGAAATGGAACGGAAAAATGACATCGATGAAAATGAAAATGTTAGCGGGTGTGACAAAACGTGATCTTATATGTACGGGCATTCACATAAGTGGACTGGAGAGCAAATCAGACAGTTTCGCCATGTTCAACAAAGGTCTTCGGGGAATCCGGTCCAAAAAGCAATAGAGGCTCAAGTTCCAGCCGAAGTTCAAAGAGTCCGAAAGAATAATAATTACTTAAATTGCGGAAATATAACAAATTAGTGGTATTATGTGGGGCTATGTCGGAAATAGCTTGTGAAAAAAGTCTAGTAAATTACAGGTCAAATTGTTTTTGTCGATTTCTCGAAAGTATAAAAAGTCGAGTTACCTAGTTCTTGCATTCAGGTGACGATATATCAACTGATATTCTGGTATGCGGCGGCTTATTTATGTATGTACATATATCTACCAGCCGCCTGCTGTTGGTATGACAACAAAATACCTTGCTAAAAGCGACAACATATTAGGCAAAGGAACAAACATTGTGGCACAAAAGTAAAGAGCCGTGTGTTGACCACTGCATCAAAAAAACAGCAATGTACCCATGTAAAATTGGAAAACTCACAATCCACCATGGGCTTAACATGTGGACGAACTCATGGACACTTTACAGTTTGCGCTTACTACTTAGCTATTTTTCTTAGTTACTGGTCGACTTACTGCTTGGTAAGCTCAATATAACAATAAATTATCCGGTTAAGGCTTAAGAGTAATCTACAGCTCTTTGGTTTGCCGGCGGATTTGCTCTTGAATTATTTCGGCCTACATGAGCTATCCCTCGCTGTATAGGATGCTATCGATATTTATGTGGAACTGATAGCTCTCTATATATGTACATAGCATAGATGATAACATGAAAAGGTTTTCTTTTTTTAAATAAAAACATCTTCAATTTAGATAGAGGGCTTCCCCAAAAAAGTTTGAATGTCAACTCATCCAACAAGAACCCGCCACTTACCTCTATGTACGTTCTTATACTCTGTAGTTCATTGCAGTCTTCAATTCGTGTATTCGAAGGACTAATTGTTCGACATAGCGAACAAATAGTGGAATCATCTTCACTTTCACTATCACTGCCTGTTGTATCTTCTTCACCGGACAAATTGCAAGAGGATGTAATTGATGATAGCTCGGAGGAGTCGGCGTTGTTTTCTGTTGCCATTCCAAAACGTACACTTTGTGTTTTGTAAGAGAATGCTTAATCGCACATTACTTTTGATGCTTTAATTTATAACAAGTGCATCCTTTAATGATTTGTGGTCGTAAACAATTGAATTGAATTTAGTGCTTAACAGTCGCAGCTTTTTAACATGAAAGATTTGATTTGTCAAAATTTGGTAGCAAATAATTTTTGAAAGCATCAAGTAAACACATTCGTTAGCGGATAAAAGAAAGAAACAGATATATTGCCAAGAACATATGTTTGACAGTTAAATTCCTTTTTAATAAGTATTGCAGTGGTGTTTCGGGTACAGTAGAACCCCTTAAAAATAGTTTCCCCAACTTTTGACTAATCAATTTTGAAAATGTATGAATTATGTTTAATCCCCTGCCCTTTAAATCGTTTTCAGACGATTTTCATCAAATAAAAATATTTTTAAATACAAAGTATTATTAAGTAGGATCCCTTTTAAGCATAAAATTGATCTCATTTAAAAAAATCTATTATATTATGTCAAAGTGCAGGGATTTTGAATCCAATTAATATAAAGCTTGAGGAACTTTCAACCGTATTCATGATATTAAATATAATGCTATGTCTCCACCAAAACTACCAGGGATTTTTACCAAGAAATTAGCTAAAACCACTTAAAACTTCACTAAATCTCGAATATATACCATTCTATTTGACGTCTATAAATCCCATTTAAATTCTAGATTTATAATAAATCCCACTTAAATCCTCATGCGACGCAAATCAAACAATCCTTTTTTATGTCAGCAAACGTTATTTTCGTGAGAGTGAAACACTTGTGGTAGACGATACTCCTGTCCACTGCATGTGTTATTGTTTTCACTTGATTTGTAACTTTATACGGTATACCATTAATAGTTTTAAATCGTTTGGACCTATTTCTTGATATTTGTAAAAATGCTACTAGCTCTGATCTTTTGACAGCAAAAGTCAATATAAATCCTAAATCCCGGTGGTACTACCTTACGGAAATCTAAACCTTTTTTCGCTGAATCCCAGATTTAGCTTTGATGGAAACATAGCATAAGTTAGATTGGAATCTTTGATAGAATTCTTATTATAAATAAAATTGTTTTATACTAGATTGTCAATTGCAACTGTTATATCTCCAACTAATAAAAGAATCAATAAAGGTGTTTTCAACATCACAGCAACACTGGTAAATTTATATACTTTCTATGGTTGGATAAAAAAAATGTAATAGATTTCAAGCGCTGAGTTGTACAAGAATACTAATTATCATTTTAAAAAGAATTGTGTTTTCAATTTATTCAAAAATTTAAAAAACACTACTGTAGTGAATTCTATTGTAAGAAATACAATGGTACTAATTTAATCCACAAATTTTAAATTAACTTTAAAATATATACTGCAGACTTGCTGTTTATAAATACGTCATAAGAAGTTTCGGGGAATGAGTTTCTGCTTACGCCGACGCACGGTGGGCAGAATGCCCTAAAATGTGGTATCAAACCAGCCGTTACAGCTAAGAACCTGAAAATTTTCAGCATAGCTTCTGAGACCAGTCCCAAAATATATTTAAACCCGCCCATCCAACACGCCCACTAAAACGCCCACTTTTCTGAAATGTGCCTATTTTTCAATATTAAAAACTTAAAGAAGATTTATTGAAGATCTAATTTTTATCAACTACACTTACCTTCCCCACCCAGTTTTACGCCCCGTTTTATCGTGAAGAAAAACAAATTAGTAAAACCATTTTTTAAATTGTTCATTGGTAGTTATTGAGACTTATAAATTAAAAAAAAAATGAAATTAAATTTGTCCATTAAATACAAAACAAAACCAAAAATTGTTATTATAACCTTAGATATCATTACTGTCATCATTATTATCATCAGCCTCATTAGACTCAGGAAGAGCGTTTGTTTCCTGGACACTTGGGGGTTTTAGAAAGTTGAGTGCTTCTTTGGAAAAAGATTGGAATTTTTTTTTATGCAATTTTTTCTTGGATGTTATAATGGGATCCGAGCTCAGTAAAAAGAATTAAATACATCTTCATTCGTTTTTTCACAGCTTGATTTTCTTGAGAGTTCTCGCGGAAATTTTTAAAATCTTTGTTGTGCGCTTCTTTCGCTTCACCCGAAAGTTGGCCGATCTGTATTTTTCAGCTCGATTGGAGCTTACAGTTGCTTCTTTTAGGAGTTTGGAGGCTTGCATCTGTCCGGAAGCTCTTAAGCTCATTTGGGTAGCATAATTGAGGACATTAACAGATACCGAATCACTCAAGTCTTGCGTTTTGAACCTTTTTGTTCGTACGGAAAAAGTCTCAAAACTCACTTCCGGACGACCACGTTTCTTTACTGAATCTGGTGCTCTATAGAATGCAATAGAACTGTTTAGCCATTTTTCATTAGCTTTAAAAAAATTTTCTTCGATTCTGCAAGCTTGGAGCCACCGTGTCTTAAAATCAATTTTGAAATGCGAGAGTGTTTTCTTTACAACTTCTATTTGGGTATTTTCGGCGCTTTTTGTAATTTTAACAAGTTCTTCTTTTAAGAAATTGAACTGTTCCACAACAATTACACTCCCAGAGCTTCTCATCATACCAACTAGTTCACTTCTTGCCAAAAGAATGAAATTTGAAGAAAGTCCTAAACAACGAAAAAAATGTATAAACCGAAGACACCATACAAAAATCCAAATATCACGAAAAGTGACAACTCAAAAAAGTCACAACACAAAAATAAAAACTCGGACGAACCCGGAACCCAACTAAAAGTCTACGGAATTTAAGAAATCATTAAAAATACACTTGTTTTTAAACTGACCATAGGACATCACCTCTATTTTATAATTTTTTTTTTTTTTTTTTTATGCCTTACGCATTGTTACATACCCGAAGTTGAAGACTCCATACCAAGATTTCAAAATTATTTGCAGGTTAACAAAAATTCGGGCTTCATACAAAGAAGAAAAAAACAGGATTTTTTTTTTCTGAGTCAACTGAGAAAAAATCAAGCTTCAATCAAGCGCTGTGATGAATCAGATAAGTCTAAAAAGAAATCATTTGCATTTTTTAATAATGTGGATAATACTTGATCGAAAAATAAAAAGAAATATAGATATTGTCAATTTAGTAATTTGAATTAATGCCAGCTTTTGGTCCACTTTGCCCCACTGTGCGACGCCGCGAAAAGTTGATAACGGTAGTGGTTTTAAAAGAAACAACTCCTGTTCAGTGTTTGCTTGTGTAGCCACTGGCGCTATCATCAACAATGATTCTGACATAGATGGCGTTGTTGCACAGTCACAGTCACTCCCCCTCTTTGATAGGAGAAAAAGCAATTTTTTTCAGATGTGTTTTCTGAGAAGTCGAATGCTGAAATTCAGTCCTCGGTTAATGGGCCAGGCCCATAAAATCCGTTGCGTCGAAATATTCGACTGACTGCTGAATACACTTTGTTATGGAAGCAGGCCTATTAGCAACGGATATGACGGAAAGTTCGGATAAAGTAAGTCTACTTTTTCAATCCGTTGACATTTCACACATTCACACATTGAGGACTATACGTTCACATATTGAAGTTCACGCCTGCACAAATTGAGAGTAAGCACTTTCATTGAGAGAATGAAGAGAAATTGTCGTACCTTGAAAAGAAAACATTGAGATTAATTGACATTTCAATTATTTTGTTTCGTTTCGTTCGTTATTCTGCCAACATGTACCACGCGGATTGACAGTCCCATCACTTCCGTCAAATACGTCAACGTTAACCTATCCGGTATCGTAACGAATGTCGTGGGTTCGATTCCCCAAAAAATTACATTGACTTTTTATTTTTAAAAGTTTAAATAAATAAAGTTCAAATAAAATAAAGTACGAAAGAGCGATCGTACCGATGAGTGATGGCAAGCGGTCCGCTACTCCAATAGCGGGACCAGCAGATGACATGATGTCATCGGAAAATGGTGCGAAGAGGAGGAGGCTGAATTCATCTCCGAAGCTTGTAAAGCGCCCCTCCCTAACAACTTCTACTGAAAAGCTGCCAAGTAGAGTAAGGGAAGGGGCGCCAACAAGGTCAACAAAGGCGGCAGCTGATTCAGACCACGACGAAGACCCATGTGTGTCTGATGGTGGAGAAGACCGCTATATGGGTAGTTTGAATACCTTCCAATCTCTGATGGCTACTGAGTCAGAGGATGAAGAGGAAGAAGTACCTGCAATAAATAGCTGCATTAAAGAGCTGCAGCAAAAAGTACTAGCCATTAGAAACAAACAAATGGCGAGAAGACAAAATGAGGCACAACAACAACTCCAGATTTGTAAGGAACAGCCCACAAATAGCGAGGCTAAACAGAAAGAACAGCCGCTACAACAACAAAAAACAGCACATTTGAAAACGCGAAAACAAGTACAGACACAACAGAAGCAAAAGCAACAGCAACAACAACAACAAAAATCACAACCGCAGCAACAACAACAACACAAGTCCCAGAAACAACATCAGCAGCAGCAAATACAGCAACAAAAACAACATCAGCAGACGCAACAACAACAACCACCAACGAAATCAACTAAGCAGCGGGTACCTCCAATCAACACGTTTAAGATGGAGTTGAAAGAAACAATTGAACTATGTAAGTCGGCCATAGGAAATAATTTTTACATTAAAAGACTTAGTTTAGATAGACATGCGATCCACTGCAATTCAGTGGAGCGCTATTATAAAATCAAAAAATTACTGAAGGATTCGACGACGGAGTTCTTCTCCTACACCCCGAAGGGGGACAAGCTGCAAACAATGCTGCTGAGGGGATTAGAACCGTCGACTGATCCGGAGGAGCTCCTTGCACTGCTGAAAGAGAAGAAGTGCGAAGGGCTCCAATTCGTGGGGGTCAAGCCATTCACCACAGCCAGAGCCAAAAGGGAGAAGCGGCAACTGCCGATTTTCCTGGTCCAGCTTAGTCCCACCAGCAATCTGGATGGTCTAAGGAGTATTAAAGTCCTAGACTACCAGGTTGTACATTGGGAGAAATTAAAGAGGAGCGAAAACATTTTACAATGTGTTCGCTGCCAAAGGTTCGGGCACGCCGCGTCGAACTGCGAAATGCAGCCTCGATGCGTGAAGTGCGGAAAGAACCACAAGTCCGAGGAATGCGCTCTGGGTAAGGATGGAGTGTCCGAAAAAAGCCAACTCTCTTGTGCTTTATGTAGGAACACGGGACACACCGCAAATTATCGGGGTTGTCCCAAATTCCAGTACATCAAAAGAATAAATCTGGCCCGGCAGCAGAAAGTGGAAGTGAAACGTCCACCCGTGCATTTGCAAACTCCAGCCGTTACTCCCCATGTTACCTACGCCCAAATGGCGGCAGGTAGGGGAAATACGGTACAGCAAGCGAAGGTTGCTTCTCAGGCCCCAGCGCCCAGAGCACCGGAACCAGTACCTGACATGCTAGCTATCTTGCTCTCTATCCAGGGGCAGATGGCTCAGCTACAACGTCATTTAACTGAACAGACCGCGCGGGTGGATCAAGTATACTCACTTGATGCTGCCTGGCCTAACGCACCTTTTGCCGTAATGGGTACGTACGTGGCGGAGCAAACCCTGAAGGTCCTTGCTGTGAATGTGAATTCACTGATTAGGCTCGAACGACGAGCCGCACTATTTAAGTTGCTTGAAGACCAAGCCCCTGATGTACTCTTGGTTAGCGAAACTAAGCTTACCAAGAGACACAAAATGAGGCACAGAAGATACAAAATAGTACGGAGAAACCGACCCAACTCCATTCAGGGAGGCGGCGTTGCAATTTTCGTACGAAAAGGTATACGTTTTAAAAGAGTATACAGTCGTGTAGTACGTAGGTTCCAGGTGCTGGAAGTATGCATCGTGTATATCCCTCTCCGTAGTGGAAAGCGGTTGTACATGATGTCTGTCTATGCACCTAAGGCTACTCAATCCACCTTATTTATCTCAGAGCTCGAGACACTTTTTCGATTTCTGAGGCTGGAATTGGAAGACAACTATTTTATTATCGGCGGAGATTTTAACGCCAAACATAGTGATTGGGGAAATAATACACCAAATACTAGAGGGAACCTACTATTCAATTGGTGGAGTCAGCACAGTGTAATGTATCGACTCGGGCTTAAGGCGACGGATAGTCCGTCGTTTCCCAGATACGGGTCCTATTTGGATCTTCTGCTGTTCGACTCACGAATACAACTGACATGCACTAACCAACAAACTACAAACTGTCTACGCACTTTCGTGTATGACAGTGACCATTGCGGTCTCAGCACCGAAATAACTGTTCCAAACGAAATTGCGGAATTGGATGAGTTTGTTCAAAGGCATTCCTACAATTATAGTAGGGTGCGTTGGACACACTTCACCAGAACACTGACTAGAGCACTCTCCTTGAATTCGCTCTACCCACCGCCCAACAGAAATCTGTCAAACGAGGAGATTGACAGGTATCTAAAACTAATGGACGAGACAATTAAACGAACAATGAACAAAACGATACCGCGGTATCAACACACTGACGAAGAAGACTTATTCCGCAACGCAACTATTGACGCACTGCACCGACATAAAAGTAGACTACTGTCAAGACTAAAAACCTTGTACAGACAGTTTACTGACAGACATAACCAGGAGATCATGACACTGAAGTCGTCGATTAAAAACCTCCAAACATTAATAAAGGAAAATTACAGAGCATCTGTAAGTTTGTATTGAAACAATAAAATTCGGGCTGTAAACACCAGCAACCCGAATATGTTCCCGCAAATAAATAAAATATTTCGGAGAAATATACAGAACGACCTTCCATGTCTTAAAATCGCCCGAACGACGAACAACGAACAAATACTGGTAGCAGCGGGCATAGATCCGAATGAGGCTGTTGATGATGACAACTTCTTTGTGATCGAGGATCCGCAGGAGCAGGTAGAGGCTATAGGAGCGACTTTCCAGGAAGTGTACAAGGCGAATGTTATCATTGGCCCGAACCACGATTTGGAGAATCGAGTCCGTGTGCACAATTTATACCTGCGAAATGAAATTGTGAATTGGCGATTCGAGAGCTCGGGTTTCACCCAGTTCAGTGACGAAAATATGGCAAATAATGCAATCACCAACGATAGGCTACTACCCCTGTTCATTTCGAAAGAAGAGCTCCAAACGATCTTCGATTCACTTAGAAGCAAGAAATCAGCGGGAACCGATGAAATACCGAACATTGTGCTTCGACATCTCCCTCTAGAAGCGATGAACATTTATACCACCCTGTTTAATAATGCGATGAATAATGCACATTATCCAGCGCATTGGAAAACTGCGGTGGTACATCCCATCCCCAAAAGAGATAAAGATACTTCCAATCCGGCGAATCTTCGCTCGATCAGTCTTCTTCCAAACATCAGTAAGGTTTTCGAGAAGGTGATCAATAGAGTCCTGACTAAGTGGGTTGAGGACAAACATATAGTTCCGGATAATCAGTTCGGTTTCAAGGCGGGACATGATATCATTCATGCTGCGTCTAAACTGGTTTCTGATATCCAATGGAACAAAGGCAAGAAACAGTGCACTGGTGCCTGCCTGATTGACTTGGAAAGGGCCTTCGATACCGTATGGTAAGAGGGACTCTTTTGCCTTTGTCTGGGGCCTCTAGGGATACCAGAAAGAATTGGCGAAAGTTTTCTATCGTCGGACAACACGGACAGCCACTTGCCTGTCGAAATGTAGTCAGATACCTTGGGTTCTGGCTTGATCAATATCTGTATTTTAACAAACATATAGATGTTGCTCTGGCCAGAGCCAAAGGTGCTTTAGCCCTTACAAAGAGACTGTTTTATAACAGCCAACTCGATGCGAGGGTGAAGGTAATCTGCTACGCTGCCCTTATCAGGCCCATGCTTGTATTTGGATGTCCCGTGTGGTTCAATGTGAGAGCAAGTTTATTGGAAAAGATTCGGGTGTTTGAGAGGGCATGTCTTCGCTTATACAGAACACCAGAGTCTGAGTACATACAATTCTATCCCAATGAGGTCCTGTACAATAGGGCGAACCTAATAAGAGTGGGCAATTTCGTCATTAAGTTGACTCGGAGGCACATTGCAAGAGCAATGACCTCATCGAACAACCTGATCTCCGGGGCTTTCTACCCCAATTATATGTATCGCGAGAGAGTTCGCTTTGACGGCTTCATTCCTCCAGAAACGTTCCTCTATCTAGATAGTAAAGGTCTGATCCAGGACAGATTGGCGGTGCCGCTAATCTTCCACGTCGCTCGAACAGCTGCGGACAGGCGACTCAACTACGATAGAGACGTCGCACATGGTAGTGCGGAGCGTCTCCGGTTCAGTAGGTCGGTAGGGAGTCGCGACATGAGGGATGTTGCTCGGCAGCACCAACAATTTTGGTGGCTAGTTGAAGGAGGGGAAGTTTCGTCATCCAATTCTTCCAGTACTAGGTAGCTCTATAGGAAGCAAAGTCGGTCGTCTGACTATTTTATTAGTCTTGGCCGGATTACATAGCTTTAGGTATGATTAAGATAGTTTTTAAGAAAAAAAATACATAAATACTAAAAAAAAATTAATAAAACAAAAAAATTAAAAAAAAATATATACATGTAGTATTTATATATTTAGTATATATATATTATGGATATACATATATATATTGTATGTCTATATTTGTATTAGATGTAAGTAGGTTAAGTAGATTAAGATTTATTTTTAGGTAGTCTGTAAATTTTTAGTTTTAAGTTTTATAATAAAATAAAAAAAAGTCATGGGACTTTTGTTAAAAAATGTTTTCTTAGTTTTAGTATTAATTAATGTTAAAATACAAATAAAATTAGACTATAAGATACGTCGAAAGACATAGTTTAAGTGTTAGGTTTAACTTAGAGTGCCCGCATGGGGCCAGTAAGTTATAATAAGATATTTCTAAGTTATTTAAGCTAATTTTTAAGCGTTTTTTTGTCTAGCAAGTAAGAGTAATTTAAGTGACATAAATAAAAATGCATAGAAACTGAACTGAAACTGGTATCGTAACGAACGCAACGGATTCTATGGGCCGGGGCCTTAAGGTTGCGATAATGTTTCTTGTGTTATGCCATCCGGTTGAGTGAATCCTTGAGGATCAGGTGTGGTCTCAGCTGTGGCGATATGTGCTGGTTTCAGTCTTTCAATCGAGATGTTTCGGTGCACGCCGTCTACATTAATGTTGAACACTCGGTCATTTATTCTCTCGACTATCTGATGTGTCGTGGTCACATAGGACGAAAACGTGCGTGCGAGATGCAATTTGAAGCCGGGTGAAATGGTGTTCTGATTTATTTCGCCTCAATGAATTTAGCTAAATCTTTTAATAATGCAGATTCAAATTGAGGGCCCTAGTCGGTTGTAATTGTCAATGGTGTGCCATAGTGATTAATCCAGTGAGTGAAGAAAACCAATGCGGTTGTTTCAGCTAAGGTGTCTTTCAATGTTATTGCAACAGGCCAGCGAGAAAATCTGTCGATAATAGTAAGGCAATATCTATATCCCTGAATAAATGGTAGAATGATGTCCATGTTGGTTGGGCTGTTTTTCATGTTCCAGTTGGGATATCTCTTCTTGCAATAGTTTCAGTTGCTGTAGCAGCGTCTGTTGGTCGACAGCTTCCGCTTGGAGGTCCATTTTTGGCGTGTTTTCTCGAGACGTGATGGTATTCTTTTTTTAAAATGCTTATGAGTTTTTTTCAATGGGTCACCAATGTAGTGAATTCAATTGTAGGAAAAACAATATACTTGTTTAATTAACAAACTTAGGTTTATTATAACTTTAGAATATATACTGCAGAGAAAAAGTCTTTTTGCTGTGTATAATTGCCACTAAATACTTCATACGAAGTTTCGAGGAATGAGTTCCTGCTTTTGTCGGAGCCGAGAAGTTGATAATACTGGTGGTTTTAAAAGAAACAACGCCTGTTCAGCGTTTGCTTGCGTAGTCACTGCCGCAGTCATCGACAATGATTCTGACACAGATGGCGTTGTTGTCACATTACCGCCAGCGTCTTTAGAATGAGAAGCTGATATACGAATTTGTCTTATTAAAGGCACATCAGATTTATCACACGTATGGGAAGTTTGTGACGCAAATTTAATGCAAAGTTTTGTCTTGCAAGGAGTATCAAAATGGTATATTACATTTTGTGGTAAAATTTCAACAAACAATGGCAATGACAAATGTGTCTCAAATTTGTTATTCAGTAAGTCATTGGAGATATACTCGTATGTATCATGCAGCTGTTAAACACATTCTACAGTTGAAAAATTAAAATAGGAGTAAATAGGAGTAATTTACATTGACTTGGTGAAAGAGTTTAAGTAATCTCCAACGAACCGACAAATGACGAGTTAGGTGCACAGGGCTTAATGGCTAGCAATCGCACTTAATAGCAGGGCTACCCATGTCGGTAAGATAAAAAGGGATTTTCTTCCAAGACAAGGTGCGCGCCAGACCCGCATGGCTGAGTTACAAGCGCAAAACTCTAGATACCTGGAAAGCTCTAGTTTTAATTCAATTCCCCTTTCCTGTATACAGGGGTGTGAGTACAGGACAACATGTCTTCTCCCTCACTCGTGGGACCAAAATATGAAGAACATAAACATAAAAACAAAAACAATGACAACGACAATGACAACGGCAACAAAGGCTGGTGCAACTGAGTCGGGCAAACATAACGTTTCCTTAAGCGACTCCAACCAGGACCGGGAGGTCGAGGATAGTATTTTCGGATGAGGGAAGTGTCGGATAATCGACATCGATAGGGAGATGCTACTTCTAGGAGATTACGAAACCTACTCCATCGCCAGCTCATCCAGATTCTCCACATCTTCGACTGCATCTATTCGGAATATGATAGCGAATAGCAAGTTGGCGATAAAAAGGCTTAGCAAGAAAAAAGAATTCTAGCGTGAACAAGGCATCTACGAATTCCTCAAGAATAGGGGAGAGTGAGCCTATTGCTCGCACCAGAATACGCGGTTGAGAGAGAGCCGATGGGATCACAGCAAGATGTGCTCTCATGGGACCCGCTGATAGAAGCTGACGCCGAAAATTCTAGCACTTTGTGCTGTGCGCAACTCAACCCTAGGATGAACAAGCCTATTGCTCATTCCTCTATGAAGAGGACTCTGATAGCAAAAAGCACCAGAAAGGGAACAAGCAGCTACGGTCTTGTAACTTTAAGCAGGAAACTGTTTAGGCCTTTTACGCATAGCGAACGTTTCTTCTTAACGAAAAAGATGCGGCTATGCTAGGTAGGGCTCATGAAATAGTCAATGAAACTGTCGTGACATGGTGAGACCAACGAGAGAGGAATAGGTTAGGCAACAGGGCTACAACCACCACAGGCAAGGACTCTTCCGAACCTGGACCGATTGCTGGTAGCTCGAAAAGAAGGTAGCCAGGGATGCCGAAAGAAAGCTAAACCGAGGGCAACGATTACTTTGGTAATCCAAAACGGAAGCTCTCTGACGACTAATGGAAGCTGCTAGAACTGAGAGTTCTAGACGGTGTCAATGACGCAATCATGAAGGGGGCTGAAAATATCCCGCTCTTCCGACAGCTAAGCACTCAAAAAGGATTCAAGGTCATACAGTACGATAATTTAACCATTCTGGAATGACTGAGAGAATTCGTCGGCAACAGGAAAGCTTCAAAGGCCGAACAGTGTATTTTTAAAAAGAAAGAATTCATTGACCTCACCAGACCTAAAGGAAGATTCAGGGTCCCTGCATATCGAAGGAAATGATAGACTGCAACTTCCAATACCTTAATCCAGAGCTTAAGAGCAAGGAGTGGGAGGTTATTAAAATGTGAAACCATACCAAAGATGACATGGAGATTGTGGTTAAACTAAGCCACAAATCGATGACACTACTACACAAAGCCAGAAGCTTATCGGACGATGTCAGACGATACTATATGTGTTATTGCGGGAATGCTATCAGTGGATGTCTTGGCTAGTGGACTACAAAGTACCTCTGATGCCAAAAACCCCTAGCTTGAGACAAACATATCAAGATGGAAAAAAGACAGCGGACCATGAGAACATGGCAAGAGAGATGTAATCTATCCTCAAGAGGAAGATGGACCCATCAACTTATACAGAATATCAAAAAATGGGCGGTCCGGCACCACGGAGAAGTGGATTTCTATATCAGCCAACTCCTAACCGGACGTGGCTGCTTCCGAACTTATCTAAACAGATTTGGGCTTGATGAATCTCTTATCTGGTTAAATTGCGAGCAGGTCAGAGAGAATGCACAACACACATTTTTTCGTGGTGTCCACGCTTTCATAGGGATCTGGACGCGAGAATTGGAGGGATACTGACGCCCGAAAACATTGTGAATCATATTTTAATATCGATCGCAATATGGGATGCTTTGAAACAGATTGCAGCGTTATGGAATATACTATTCGATATACCACAACCAATAATTCAAAGACTGATAGCTAGAATGCCAAGAAGTGTACAAAAAAATAATGGAATGTAAAGGTGGCTTTTGCGATTAAAAATCGGTTTAAGAAAATTTTTTTCTTTTCCTTTATATTTAAAGCAAACTGAAAATATTTTCCTTCTTATTTTGATTTCATATATGGTCCCTGTTCATTTTACATGATTTTTCGATGTTAGATTTTGTTTTTACTTCGATTATTTAGGGCGGCCTCAAGCTTTTGGCCTGCACTGTACATTGAAATAGTAAGTAATACAGAGCAGAGTTATGACAGAAATACGCACCACCAAATCTTAAATATATGCCAGTAAGCATTTCTGACCTTGATCAATAGAATGCAAGCAATCGAAGTCAATAACAGTCTGTCAGATTTTCTCCCGACTGTTAATGAAGTCCCTCAAGGTATACGAGTAAGGCCACGATGTTAAAATCTAGGAGTAAGTACGAGTATATGAACTGCCCACATGGTTTCATTTAAAATGGAAATCTAAGAACAATAGCACAGACTTATCAGACGCATTTTAAACGCTAAGAAATCTTAAAGCCTAGCAATCTCAAAAATAATTTAAATCTGCTCCACCTTCCCTTCGTTGTGTTTAGAAAATCGACCTACACATTATTGGAACTGGAAAACAACCTTTGGGCCATCTTTAATCGCTCTCTAAATTAGAATATGGTATGGGATACTTCGAATTTTTTATAAAATCCAGTCAATCATTACTTATATAGATCAGTATGCGCAAGAATGTAATCACCACATCACCGTAAAAAGAAAAACAAAAGTGTGTTTTCTTGCCTGATAGATCTTCCAATGGAGATACCTTGCCGTGCTGTAATTTTTGAGAGTTCTTTGACATTTATATTCAGTTTTGTTTGATAAATTATCATGAATAGACTTACAACAGAGAAATTCTTTCGTATCATTCAAACTTATTTTGCAAATGGGTCTTTAATTCGCGATCGATTAACTGAGCCCGCAACTCGTAGCACATACATTTTACATGGCGCAAAGCCAAAAATGCGTCAACATAGTATGTGTACAGAAGAAACTATAGCCGCTATGAGTGAGATCGCGGCCGAAGATCCGGATTTGTCAATTTGGCGTCCATCGTAATAGTTTGACCTTTGTCCGTAGACAAATTTGTGAAAAGATCTCGGCCCACACCCGCACAGTTTCCAGCTAGAGCAGGAACTAAAGCCAAGATACCATGGCTTGCAGCGGGTGTTCCCTGATCTGACTCTTGAACAGCTTGAAGTCAATTCTTATTTGTATAAGAACCGCAGCTCTTGAAAACCAATATTCATTGCGATTTTGATTAAATTAAGTCCCAAATGCTCGAAAGAGTGGCTCAAAATTAGACCGATAAGATGGCGCTTCGTCCAAAACGCCTGTGGAACCCATAAATAAATATGTATAATTTAAACTCAATCATGTTGTTTTTTTAAGGAAAACAAAAGTTGAACAGCTCATCATAAGAACGAAAGCCTGAGAAGTGAAAATCGTTCACAATAAACATTCCTTAACTGCTTTGTTCCTCCGTAGTGATTTCGATGACACTTCGCTCAAGACGTTGGTATACACATGCATTCTATCTACACATCCGCGCTATCATAGGCGAGTAATAAGCACTTTTCTGACACGACCGGTCTCACTCAAAATTCCATCACCTTTTTCAAAGACCGTCAACGAAAAGGGAACCAAAAATTACTTCTTGGTTTAGGACAAGTCAAGGTTATCTTATTTTTATATATTTTATATCTTTTGCTACCGTTCATGGTTCAAGGCCATGAAGCAGAATTGGAATAATAAAAGTCTTGTATAGAGTCTACTTAGTGTTTTTCGACAAGATCTTATCACTCATTTGGTTTTTTAGGGCGAAGAATTAGCGATTGGCAAACTCAAACCCTTCATTGGGTTTCTGATGACATGTTATTATCAGATTTAAAAGCAAAGCCGAGGTATTCAAAGTTTTTGACTACTTCATAGTTTTAGCTGTCTATTGTGACTTTGTGTCCGATTCGTTACTGTTGTGTGCCCTTCTGTTTATAGCAAGTACCTACTGTCATAAACAATATCCAATCGCTCTGGATATTGGCTTCCAAGGCCAATTGGCTGTGCAATATTAGCATCAGCTATGAGTTTTACCGCACGAATTTGAACCCTACAAGTATTTAGATAGTATAGTACATAGAGGTCTTAGGAGTACGTGACCAGGTGCGGACATTATACTTCAATTTTACTCGGATAAATAGCTTATACAGAGTGGTCCCTTTGGTGGTTTATTTTTGAATCATACTGTTATCTTAACTTTTCTTGTGGGGTGCCCTTAAAGATGGATGTTATGCGGATAATCCAGAAACGATTCAAGCCCTTCGTTCGAGTCATTCGTGAAATAGATCCAGAGACAGTCAAAAAGGTCTTGGAAAATTGTGTTGACAGGATACGTTACTGCGAAGCCGTCCGAGGCAGCCGCGTGAATGAAATCGTATTCCATAGAGATAGATCTCACTTTCTAATAAAGCAATAACATACCTAAAATAATTGATTTTTGTTAATTTTATTTCATTTTTAAAAAGAAACTTGTATATTGACCACGCATTATATTGAGGCTGGATCACAGGGAAAATAGTATTTCTTACATCGGTTCAGGAGACCTAAATATTTGGTACCATTTTTGTAAATTCTAATATAATGTACTCGTAAAATATTTTTGTGAATTGAAATGATAGAACTTATTTCTTTCAGTTATGCAAGTAAAATTTTAAAATTAATCACTTTTATCAACCATTTTATCCTTTACTGAAACCACTTCATCACTGCTCTTAATTCACCTTTCAAATCCAACTTTTGAACTGAGCTTCACCTCTGTGAGATGATACATGTGGCGACCCTTCAATACGTTCAACAACCAGACGGCACGATGAGCGTTAGGAAGAAAACGAGTTTGGTACTCGAAAGTCGAGATTGGATGATGTAATCTTTTCGAAGTTACAGCAAAAATACATTTATAAATTAGTTGTTACAAAAGTAATGAGGAAATGTAATTAAGTTAGAGCAAGATACTGCATTTTATTTACAATTAATTCTTCAGTAGCAAAGAAAGCTACATACATTTATGCTCCCTGCCACCTTTCGAGAACTTTCTTTACTAGCCAGCTGTCCATAATACGAGTACTTTCCATTTTGCCAGAATATGCGCTATCAGTTGCTAAATTAATTAGATTATTTCCCAATTGGATGAAAATCTTTCTTTCTCTCTCTGTCCCATTTCCTAAAAACTTAATACGTGCTAAATCACTTTAACTGTCAGTTTTTTTTCAGTTTAAATGCATTTTTATTTGATTTCATTATTTAACACTTACAAGCTATACAAAAAAACGCTTAAAAATTAGCTTAATTAACTTAAAATTATCTTATTCTAACTTACTGGCCCCATGCGGGCACTCTAAGTTAAGCCTAACACTTAAACTATGTCTTTCGACGTTTTGACAGGTTTTGTTCTTATTCTTATAGTTAGGACAATACAGCTTAAACTAAGAAAACATTTTTAAATAGAAAAAACTTAGTATATGGGCTATTTTGATTTTAATTTTGTTATAAAACTTAAAACTAAAAACTTACAGACTACCTAAAACTAAATCTTAATCTACTTAACCTACTTACATCTAACACAAATATAGACATACAATATATATATGTGTATACATAATATATATATACTAAATATATAAATACATGTAAACATATATATATATATATTTTTTTTTTATTTTCATTTTTTGTTTTATTAATTTTTTTTTGTATTTATTTATTTTTTTTTTTTTTCTTAAAAACTAACTTAATCCTACCTAAAACTATATAAGCCGGCCAAGGCTAATAAAATAGTCAGACGACCGACTTTGCTTCCTATAGAGCTATCTAGTACTGGAAGAATTGGACGACGAGACTTCCCCTCCTTCAACTAGCCACCAAAATTGTTGGTGCTGCCGAGCAACATCCCTCATGTCGCGACTCCCTACCGCCCTACTGAACCGGAGACGCTCCGCACTGCCACGTGCGACGTCTCTGTCGTAGTTGAGTCGCCTGTCCGCAGCTGTTCGAGCGACGTGGAAGATTAGCGGCACCGCCAATCTGTCCTGGATCAGACCCTTACTATCTAGATAGAGGAACGCTTCTGGAGGAATGAAGCCGTCAAAGCGAACTCTCTCGTGATACATATAATTGGGGTAGAAAGCCCCGGAGATCAGGTTGTTCGACGAGCTCATTGCTCTTGCAACGTGTCTTCGAGTCAACTTAATAACAAAATTGTCCACTCTTATTAGGTTCGCCCTATTGTACAAGACCTCATTACGATAGAATTTTATGTACTGAGACTCTGGTGTTCTGTATAAACGAAGACAAGTCCTAAGACAAGCCCTCTCAAACACCCGAATCTTTTCCAATAAACTTGCTCTCACGTTAAACCACACGGGACATCCAAATACAAGCATGGGCCTGACAAGGGCCATGTAGCAGATCACCTTCACCCTCGCATCGAGTTGGCTGTTATAAAACAGTCTCTTTGTAAGGGCAAAAGCACCTCTGGCAGTCATCGCAATATCGCTTAATTTTATCGAAGTCACGTTGCAAAAGCATATTAATGACCTCAATCTTTGGACCTGATCTGTACGCGATTAAGTCGTCTGCGTACGCTATGGCATGGTGAAGTGAACCTATCAGATCACTTGTATAAATGTTGAATAGGATCGGCGAATTTACCGCACCTTGTTGCAGACCGTTTTTAATGTTAAATGTTCCAGCAGAAGTCACATCGCCATTCTTCACGATGAACTGTCTGTTGGAGAGCATATCAAAAAGAATATACAGCAGTGGTTTACTAATGCCTAACCTGTCCAGCTTGAAAAAGAGTCCCTCTAACCATACGGTATCGAAGGCCTTCTCCAAGTCAATCAGGCAGGCACCAGTGCACTGTTTCTTGCCTTTGTTCCATTGGATATCAGAAACCAGTTTCGACGCAGCATGAATGATATCATGTCCCGCCTTGAAACCGAACTGATTATCCGGAACTATATGTTTGTCCTCAACCCACTTAGTCAGGACTCTATTGATCACCTTCTCGAAAACCTTACTGATGTTTGGAAGAAGACTAATCGATCGGAGATTCGCCGGATTGGAAGTATCTTTATCCCTTTTGGGGATGGGATGTACCACCGCAGTTTTCCAATGCGCTGGATAATGTGCATTATTCATTGCATTATTAAACAGGGTGGTATAAATGTTCACCGCTTCTAGAGGGAGATGTCGAAGCACAATGTTCGGTATTTCATCGGTTCCCACTGATTTCTTACTTCTAAGTGATTCGAAGATCGTTTGGAGCTCTTCCTTCGAAATGAACGGGGGTAGTACCCATCACTTTAACTGTAGTCATACTTGGGTGTTAGGTTCTTTAAAAATAAAAATGTTCTTTATGATATTCCTAAAATTGTTTGTCGTTCATCGCAACGCTGAAATGACACATTCTATCCACATGGACAACCTTCATTTTTTCTCGAATCCTTCGCTGGATCGGGTTGACAACGTCATTAATGTGAATTATCACCTTGTGCGGACCTTCCCAATCCCAATTTCTTACACAGAGGATTATACAGAAAGAATTTGGTTTCTCTTGGCAACCGAACTGTTTGCTCAAATAGCATCTCGGATGAGAGGTGATGACCACGTTAGTGTGTTGACATCTTATGTTGCACTCACCCAATAGAAATGTTCCCTTATCTTCTCTAGCGTCTTATTAATTCCCAAATGACCTAATGAGGTTCCGTGATGTATTTCATGGAGCACTTTGCTGACTCTCGACCGTAGCATACGAGACGTTGCTCCATCTGCACTTTCTCATTCTCTTTTCAGCAAACCAACTTGCATATAAAGCGAGTCCCACTGTGCTCAATACGCCTTCAGAATTTGGCTCCAGTCTGATATCTTCTGCCAGCTTGATCTTTCCTCGTGTTCTTTTCAGGCCAATATTGGTTCGATAATAGTACGATGACTGCTATAGAGAATAGAAGCAGCTTCTTATTGGGTAGGGATTTATTGTAAGCGGCAGTCTAAGACAAGACGTCTTGAGTATTGGGCATGTGAGCGAATGCATTGTAACAATCCAGAATAAGCCTAAATTGGCTCAGTCCTTATCATTTGGATAGTGGCCTGTTCTTTCACTTCTTCACGGTTGCAGTATTTGCCTCCTCACGGTCGACAAGATAGAGGATCAGCATTGGAGTTTTCCCTTGCGGTGTTCAACTTCAAAATCGTAGCCCTGTAACTGCTCGATCCATCTCGCAACTTTGCAACAGAGTCCTTAAACCGTAGTCATTTCAGAGCTGCGTGGTCTGGGCGAATAACGAACTTTTGTCCATAGAGGTACTTATGAGAAACTTACGCCGAGTTACACAGTAGAATGAATTAGTGAATTAGTGAATTTTATGCAAATAACAGTCCGAATTCAAGTAAAACTTTTTCATTTCTTGAATATTTTTTTCTCTTTAATTAATTTCCTTTGTGTTAACGTTTGCCAAAATAAAACGGATACTTCTCACTTATGCACACACCCTGGCTGGCTGGCAAAGGGGCAATAACAAATACCCTTCCCGAAACGGAGAACTCACACCACCCAAGGGGGTGGACGTGGTGTAGTGGTACTAGCAATCGCTTCTCACTCGGAGGGTCTAGGTTCGAGTCCTGCCCATGGCAAGTCAGTTTTTCATTTGTAATTGGAACTCAGACAGAAAAATTCTGCGTCTGAAGGCATAACACTGACACGTAGATTTGGCTGTTGTAGAGTTTCAAGCACAGAAAAAAATACTGTGAATTATAACTCGAATCGCTCTGAGTGAAGCAAAAACTCTCCGTCTTATTCGGAGAAATTTGTGACAGAAACCAAATGGTATAAAACTCAATATCCATTTTCAACAATGGATCGAAAATGGAGATATGTAGGAACCGGCGCTGGGATCTTTTCCGTTTAGTCGACGGAATACTCTGAGAATATAATTGATACCTAGACATAGCCTTGTGTAATTCGTCTCTAAATATGCTGTCATATGCGGTTTTTTCATATATAAAGAGTCGGTCATTATCAATTTAGAACTCCTGGGTTTTTTCCAAGATCTGCCGTTATGTGAAAATTTTATCTGTGGGCGATTTTCCTGGTGTAAAACGACACTGTGAGGGACATGTCAGACTATTTACAAAGGGTCTTAGACGTTCACATAATAGAGCAGACAGAATTTTTTATGCGATGTTGAGGAGTGTTATTTCCCCGTGGTTGGCGCAGTTGAAGATATCTTTTTTAGGAACGGACAAACAATGCTAAGGTTCCATTCGTAGGGCGAACTTTCTTCGATCCAAATTTTGGAGATGACTTGATGTACGAGTATGCTCCAAATCCAATCATCACCTGGTGTTTTAAGCAGCTAAGCAGTTAAGCCATCGGATTCAGCAGCTTTGTTAGACTTAAGCTTGGAAAGGGCTGTCCTGACTTCATCTCAACTGGGTGGACGAAAGTATTGTCTATCTTCGTCCATATTGAATGGTTCATTCTGCCTGACGGTGGGATGTTGTTCGTTGTCACCATTTAACAGTCTGCAGAAATAATCTTTTCAGATTCTCAACACCAAATGTGGTTCTACTATGAGGTTTCCTTCTCCAGTCTTGAAGATTTCTGTTCGGGCTCGTTAGAAAAGGTCGGATAAAGTGGATTGGATGGCTAGGTCACCTTCAGCGCATGGACACCAGCGTCACAGCCCGAAAAGAGGACCTCAGCCAACTTCAACTTCACTCAGCAAATTTAGGCTTATTCCGGATTGTTACACTGCGTTCGCTCACATGCCCAATTCTCAAGACGTATTGGCTTAGACTGCCGCTTACAATAAATCCCTACCCAATAAGAAGCTGCTTCTATTCTCTATAGTAGTCATCGTACTATTATATTATACACAATACACATATATGTAAGTAGATTGATTGAGACTCGGGTCAGCCGCGTATCGCTTTATAATGCTTAATACTAGCAAATACTTAAAAAACTAATAATTTTAGTATGTGCTATAGGATGAGAGCAGGGGACGAGAATAGGGCTGTTTTGAGTGAGAATGAGGAAAAGATCAACAGATCTACGATTAGATTACATGGGTAAACGTTTAGCGAGATACATAAGTAATCGAGACGGAATGTCAGTGTTATCAGTCAAAAGCTGATTAACCAATTTCTTGACGTGGAATTGTAAGGTGTCGTATATACAATATATCAGCTTCATGAGGTGGATAGAGGTGAAATGGATAAAGCTTTGCTGTATAGCTTCTTACCTTCTTACTGACACAGATAGCACTACCGTTCGAGGTCAGAAATTCGTTGAACAAGCGCTTGATCATAACTAAGTTAAGTTGATTGTCACAGGCAACATCTTAATCGGGCATTTCTGTCTCTATAGGTAAAGATACTGTGAACCTACAGCGGGCACCGCAGTGCTTTTCTTGTAAGTAGGCATTAAACAAACTGAAAATCATGTCAATTCAAAAAAAACTTAGAAAATACATAATCTTTTTTGACTAAGTTTTTGAATACGCTTAAATACTCGTATAAATAAATTTCTAGTGAGAACTATTTTCCTTGAAAACTTTGACTGTGCAAGTCAAAGATTTTGGACCGGGGAATAAGGCATCTTATGTGCGAGTAGAAGTTATCTCTAACGAACCTTATATCATGTAAAATGCGTCCAGATTTGTGAGTTTTAGTTAAAAAAGTAAACATTTTCCTTTATAATTCGGATAAAAGGTGCAATGCATTCGATGAATAATTAATCTAGTGAAATGTTTTTAAATACTCGTACTTTATATATGCTCAGAATCGAAATGGATGAGAAATATTATCTAAATAATGAAATAATGTTTTTTTTTTAGTTTGACAGTTCCTAGCTCAATGTACCATATGTAAATTATTAATAATTAATAAGTTAATATTAATCATTCAAAATATCTTCTATTTTGGTACAGTATATATGGTATTACACCTATTTGACATAATGAAAAGATTAAGATTCCAAGTCACAATTGGATATTCAAACTTAGCCTTAATCAGGAAAAAGTACACGGTATGATAAATTGGGTTTCGGATAAGCCTTGAGTACTCGGTGTACCGGTATGAAGTGAGCGTTTTTTTGTGAAAATAAAACACTAATTTTTGATGGGAAAGTAAAAAACATTTTATTCAAAGCATTGGCCATTGCTAGCTACACATTTTTCCCATCTTTCAGGCAATTTATGGATTCCAGGACAATAAAACTGTTCGTCTTTTGAAGCAAACCAAAATGTCACCCAATTTTCGACTTCCTCGTAGGATTTGAAGTGCTGCTCAGCTAATGCGTGTCCCATCGATGAAAACAAATGGTAGTCGGAAGGAGCCAAGTCTGGTGAATACGGCGGGTGGGGTAGCAGCTCCCAGCCCAGCCAGTTTTGCTTTGTGTGCAGGTGCATTGTCATGAAGCAAAATTACCTTGCTGTGTCTTCTGGCCCATTCTGGTCAATGCATGGTTCAAATTGATCATTTGTTGTCGGTAGCGATCTGTATTAACGGTTTCACCAGGTTTTAGGAGCTCGTGGTACACCACACCTTTCTGGACCCACCAGACACACAGCATCATCTTTTACATGTTGCTTCTGATAGAGCATGATCACCATATGCCTCGACAAACATTCGATGCGACTCTGCAACACTTTTCTTCAAATGAAAACAAAAAATTAATGCTTTCCGCAAGTCATCATTTTCTGGTACAAAATTCGACATTTTTAACACGATTAAAAAAATATGATGTTGTTTGCTCAATGAACCAAAAAAAAAAGAAGGCCCGTTCAAAATAAATGTTCCGATACACCTGATAAAAGTTACTGTGCAGCACAATTTGGCTACAATTTGGTTTATATGGATTTAAAATGAAATGCTCTAAAGCGCATTCAGCTCTAGACGTGGTCGATAATTGTAGCACTAGAAATAGGCTTTTTTGACGACTTCCAAGGCTGCGTCGGCTTTCTGACTTTTGAGCTTTCGGCAAGAAATAGAGCTTGTCACTGAGGAGGATCCTTTACACGGCTAGGATAAGACCCATTATATACTATGCATCTATCGATCAGTGGAACAAGCTTTCATTTTAATACTACACTGTTGATTTTACTAGATTCCGAAGAACGGTCCCCCTGAGTTGCATATGGCTCTATATATATATATATATATATATATTCATATCTATATATCCTTCCCCTTGATGATCATTCTAAAGGCTGCTCTCTTAAAACCATTTTCCATTTAAACAAAAACGTGGTCTTAGGTACACCGGTAGCCCCGGCTGGCTTACGACCCCGGTCAAACCGTTATCCAGAAACGATTTTAGTCAGAATTTTAGCCAGGAATTGTAGTCGGGTTTTCACAGATGTCTTCAAAATCGATGTATGATGCGGCGCTACTGTCTTTTTGGTGGGCGATTTTGGAGGCCCGGGTCAACTTTGGACAGGTTTATTACAAGCACACTTTAATTCTAGACTTAAAACTAACAAAAACCAGGCGTTGGGAGGAGTAGGACGAGAGACCTAAATGACATGTCCCTAAGATAGCTTGTTGAGGCGAAAGTCGAAGAGAGGTTGGATATCGTTGACTTCATTCTATAAATTCTATAAATTGGTTCAAGGAATCTGTAATTTGTTCGGTGGAGATTGAGGCACTGACCTAAGATTAAGTGGGTCCGTGTTGAGACAGATAAGTTGAAGTAAAGAGCGGATACCAATGTTGCCACCTAAAATCTGATGAACAAAGAGTATATCGGCAACATGTCGGTGTACAGAGATTGGCTGTAAGTCTATAAGTTTTAGCTGATCAATTTATGGTGATCATGTCACCAGTCCGGGGAAGTCCTCATAAGGCGAATTGAAGAAACATACGTTGAACAGCTTCTACCAGGAGAATGTATGTTGTGTAATAAGGTGACCAGACTTGGCTATCGTATTCAAAAAGAGGTCGGAAATATGTTAAGTAAAAGGATTTAGTAACATAAGGGTTGGAGAACTCCTTAGACTATCGTTTGATAAAGCCAAGAGCGGAGTAGACTTTTTCTTTGATATAATCTCTGTGGGATAATATGGTTGATTTAAGATTGAAGGTGCTTATGAGTGACACTAAGTAGAAAATCTATTCAGATTATCCTGCAGTGGAAATTAATCACCGGATGATGAGATATGTCGGAAGATTTTCATGTTGTTAGCGTAAACGTACATATATGTAGTATCTATCGCCTGGTAACCCCGTTCTCGCTGGAATTGCGTTCCCCAAATGGAATGACATACTTAACTGTCAAGAGGAGTGTTGATTCAGCCGTCATTCGTCAAGCAGATCAGCCGCATTATGTCTTAACCTCTTTTAATGTGAATTACTAATTTAATTTTGACTTTCCTATTAAACTTATAATAATTGAAACAGTGAGTTTATTTCATTTCCCTACATATTTGGGGGACTCAATCTTGGCTCAAAGACCAAGATAACCATCAAAGTGCAAATATAGTATGTCGGAAGACGAGCAAACGGCAGATGGCCTAGAGATCATGAAAAACATATTTTCGCGAAAAAGCAATTGAGAGGTTCGGCACAAAGTTTCATTAGAACGTGCGTTTGTTCTTCATACGGTGATTTCAAGGCTAAATTAATTACGGAATTCGAGGTACCCGTATGTAAAGCCGATATTTACAACAAATTACAGAATCGTAAAATGCAGAAAAATGAAAATTTTCGCGAATACGTATATAAAATGCAGGAAATAAGCCAATTGGCTGACGTTGATGAAAGATCTCTTATTTTATATATTATAAACGGCATTCCGGGTCGCAAAAAACATAAAATTATGCTGTACAATGTAAAAACAATTACCAATTTAAAAAAAAACATTATGACTAGTCGGCAAGGGAGGTACAGTTCCCAGAAAAACGATATCAGACGCTCAAAACAAAATGCTTTAAGTGCAATGGTAAGGGACAACATGTCAACTACATGTCCACAAAAAGCAGGTTACACGTATAAAGAAACTAATATCATTTCTGTTTTAAATTGCAAGAATATTCTTATTAATAATGTTTCATTCCAAGCTTTTAATCGACACCGGCGCTCAAGCTTCCCTCTTAAAAGAAGAAAGAAGAAGAAAGCTGGGCCAAGCTCCACTTCAAAATACAAAAGTTAACCTTCGGGGCTTTGAGTTTAATTGGAGAATGATTGACATTTACGAGTAGCTGAATCAATTGGAAGTTTCACCGGTTGGATTGTTGTAGTCGACGTTTATTTCGAGTCACCTATTCTAGTAGTACCAAAATAAGCAGTTAGTTTTGAGGTTGTTATTGGTAGCGACATAATTTCGAAAGCGAGGGTAGTTTTCGGCAAACACGGGGCAACTTTCTATAAAGCTGTAGCTAATAATCTTATTATGCAATTTCACCTCGATGCAATTTCACCCTACCCGTATGCAGAAGATGTCAAGGTACTTATAAGTAACTACAATCCAAAACATACAAAAAGCTGTCCGATTGAGACGACTTTAAGCCGATTTACATTCCACCTTGGCGATTTCCAATCAACGAAAAGAAAGTAGTAACGAAGCAAGTTGAAGCATGGCTTGAAGATGGAATAGTTCCCCGCAGTCCTGTCGTCGTTGTGAGCAAGAAAGATGGATTTCCGAGAGTTTGTATTGATTATAGGAAAAATAATTCTAAAACTATTAAAGATCGTTTTCCTATTCCTCTCATTGAGACAATTCTAGATAACCTGGCAGATGCAAAAGTTTTCACCGCCCTTGATTTGAGAAATGGGTATTTCCATGTCCCTATGGGTGAGTCGAGTAAAAAATATACAGCATTTGTCACCGCTGATGGGCACTTTGAATTCAATCAAATACCGTTTGGACTTACGAATGCCCCTGCTGTTTTTGTTCGATTTATCCACACTATATTTCGAGATCTGGTAAGTAAAAATATTTACAAAATTTACAAAATTTACATTTGGTGCTCCACAGCGGCAGGCATTCACGGCACTCAAAGACGCATTAATTAAAAAACCCATTTTAGCTAATTATAAGCAGGACGCCCAAACGGAAGTACACACCAGCGCATCTCAGCAGGGTATTGACGCTATTCTATTGCAGCAAGGAGACGACAAAAAACTGCATCCAGTGTTTTTCTACAGCAGAAAAAATAGCCCAGCAGAAGAAAAGATGCACAGCTATGTATTAGAAGTGTTTGCCGTTTACAAGAGCCTAGAGAAATTTCGATGTTACTTACTTGGCAAACAATTTAAGGTTGTTACAGACTAAATAGTTTTTCGTCAAACAGTAGCGAAGAAAGATTTTAAGATTTAAGAAAGAAGCTGTACAAAGATGGATAATATACTTACAAGATTTTGAATACGTAGTCGAACACTGACCTGATACGCGGATGACTAATTTGGACATGTTAAGCAGATATCCTACCATTTATGTTTTGCAATCAGAGGTTTCACTTCGGTTGAAAAAATCGCAAGGCGATTTCATTTCCTCGATAAAAGAAGTATTAAGGCAAAAAAAGTTCTACAACAATTTCGTGGTGAAAGGTGAATTTTTATTCAAAGTAGTGAACGGATTTGAACTCTTAGTTGTACCACGCAGTATGGAAAAAGAAGTAATCCGGTTGAAACACGACGAAGGCCATTTTGGAGTTTTAAAAACTATGAAGCTAATCTTACAGAAATTGTACATACCGAAACTAAAAGATTATATTTAAACTTGTATAGCAAACTGCGTAAAGTGTATACTGGCTAATCGAAAGCTAGGGAAACAAGAAGGTTTTATCGAACAGCTTGATAAAGGAGATAGGCCGCTGGAGATACTTATCATCTGGATCACATAGGGCCGATTGATGTAAAAATCAAGCAGTATAAATATATTCTGAATTTGGTGGACGGATTTTCCCCACCAAAACCCTAGCCGCCGACGAAGTTTTAACACGACTAAAGGAACACCAGCAGCAATTTGGGAACCCCCGTCGCATTATTACCGATCGAGGGAGCGCTTTTGTTTGAGGAGTTTTCAAAGATTACTGCAAAGAAGAAAACATAGAGCACTTTTTAATTACTACAGGTATGCCGAGAAGCAAAGGTCAAGCACAGCGAACAAATCGGGTTATTTTGGAAGTATTGAAGAGGTTGTCAGCGGACTCGCCGGAGAAGTCGTATCGGTTCGTCGCAAGAGTTCAAATTGGAATAAACAGCACGTTTCAGCTATCTCTTAATCGTACTTGAAGTACTTCCAGTAGGGAAAAAAGGTGATATGTCAGCGAGCTAGTAAAACAAGAGATTCTTAATAACTTTAACGCCGAGGGAGATCTTCTTCGAAAGGACGCTTGCCAACAAATCGTTAAAATTCAGGAAGAAAACAAACTAATTTTTAACAATATAACATTGTCGACCTTGTTGCTATAAAAAGGACTCAGTTTACAACGGATAAAAAACTCTCCTCTCTTTTTCTAGGTCCCTATGAAGCTGTGTCCAAAGGAAGATGTAATCGGTATTCGGTGGAAAAATGTTTACCATCTTCTGAAGGTCCGAGTAAAACTACGATGAGTAGTGAATTCATAAAGCCGTGTCGACAAGACTTTGCAGACAGCGTCGTCCAAAGCGGACGATCTAGAGAAGGACCGGATGTAGTTTCTACTGCCTCGTTACCCCGTTCTCGCTGGAGTTACGTTACCCAAATGGGAGGGCATACTTAACTGTCAAGAGGAGTTTCGATTCAGCCGTCATTCGTCAAGCAGATCAGCCGCATTATGTCTTAACTAATTACTAATTTAATTTTGAATTTCCTAGTAAACTTATAATAATTTAAACAGTGAGTTCGTTCTTTTTCATTTCCCTACATATTTGAACTATTGATAATAGAGTCAACATCATTAATTGTTAGAATGAATAATAACGGCCCAAGATGACTACTTTGAGGTACTCCAGAAGAGGCTTTAATGGGTTTGGAAACCATCAACCTAAAAATAACATTGTAATGTCGATCTTCATATGCATATAATAAAATTTGCAATGAAAAACATTGAGTCATAAATTATGCTCTTAAATAGCTTACGAATGCAGTAGAGCTTAGCGATGAGTCGATAGAGTTAGACATTTCGTCTTTTTTTTTTAAATAAAATAACTTAACACTCAAGAGGGTATTACTACTCTTAAAATGGCTGAGCACGTGTTAAGTTTTTTCGGGAAAATTGGATAGAGAAAGAGAGAGAAAGATGTTTGGGCTCAGTGGTTATTTTCCTCCATGCGTGGCATCCAACGCTTAATGGGGGGACTATATTATTAGTGTAACTTGACTTGTTGTTTATTTAAGGCAACCATTCATCTCACGAGATTTCAGTTACCTGAAAAACAGAATGTCTATCGGGAGCGGCTGGTATTGAACCCGAACCTTCCAATTTGGAAGCCAATACTCACCACTTGAGCCACAGCCACCCTTTTTGTAAAAATTTATCTGTAAAAGATTGCAAGAGTATTGTGTAATCGTAAGGGAAGGGTTATCATAGAGAGAGTTTAAATTGGCATTGCTAAGAAGGTAAATTAAATGTTTACTGTTTACTTAGAGTGCTCTAAGAAAGTTGAAGCTATATAACTGTTTAACATTTTTAGACCATTATAATATGGAAAAGTGAGAGATTACGGTGGGTGGTAACTATCTAATTTAGAAAGAAGGCGGTTGCTCTTTGAAATGATACGGTTATCTGTATCAGTTGTAAAGACAAGATCGAGTTACTTGCCAATGCTATTGGTAACTCCACTTAATTGATATAGACCAGAATCGTTAAGGCAGTCAATGAAAAATACTTATTTTTGAGAGATGGGTTGATTAGTCTGAGCCCATTGAAGCTTTGGAAGTTCAAAGTTAGATGACAGTAGCGTTGGGGTCGGTAGCGTTAATTTTTTGTTTTTTTTTATAAACTCAAGGGGTTTAAGTACCATTAAGGTGATTGTACACAGCGCGGGCAAAAAAATTTTAGGGAGGAAGAAAAGAGAGGTACCGATGTACATTGTTTTTAAATGTTTGCAAGTTATAACGACCAGGAAATACAGAGATCGGCAGGGCATTCCATACGCGAGTTGATATTTTAGAGTACGTCCGAAAAAGGGCTTGAGGGTATACTGATGAGCATTCATAGCGAGACGGGTGTTACGGTTGAAAGTTTGAATGGGCGGAATGCTACTTGCGATTTCAGTGGAGCACTGGTGGTGGAAATAGCGATAAAACAAAGTGAGACACGAGACATTTCGTCGGTGTTCGAGGGTGTCCATTGATTGACTGATATTAGTATCATCAATAAGTTTTATCGCACGATTTTGAATCCTATCTAGCAGATGCAGAGATGTTTTAGGAGCACCTGACCAGATGTGGGAGTTGTACTCCAATTTTGGGCGGATGAATTATATATTGAGGCCAGATCAGAGGGGGTAAAATATTTCTTACATCGCTTGAGGAAACCTAGACATTTCGCAGCATTTTTGGCAACATCAAATATGTGGTCATTCCAACGTAAGTTGTCGTGGACGCACATACTGAGAATGGTAAGTTTTTCGGTTTCGACGATGCAAGTGCCATTCATGGATAATGGCTGGGTGTTTAAATTTCGCTTTAACGACAGCAGACAGCATTGTGTTTTGGAAACATTAAATTCTACTCTGTTGATAGTTCCCCAATTGGTTATGCTGTTGATATCGTTATTTAATGAGCTTAGCATACGCTGCCGTTCTCGTTCTACAGCCGAAGAGCAGGACCGTGATTCCGGGAACGAATATGAAAAGCAGAGAGTACTGTCATCAGCAAAGGAATATAGCAGACAAGAGATCGTTAATGAAAATTAAAAAGAGTGTCGGTGACAGAATAGAGCCCTAGGGCACACCAGCATTTATTTTGTGAATATCAGACTTGAAACCGTCCAAGGCAACTTGAATTGAACGTTCCGAAAGGTAATTTCTAATCCATTTAAGAAGAGAGTCGTCGATCCCAAATGCACGTATTTTCGACAAAAGAGCCTGATGCCAAACTCTGTTAAATGCCTTAGAAATATCAAGTGCAACTATCTTGCTTTCGCCAGATTGATGTACGTTTTGGTTCCACTTTTCGGTGAGACATGCCATCAAATCACCAGTGGACCTGTTGCTACGAAAACCGTACTGCCGGTCATTGAGAAGTTTTCGTGTTTCGAGATATTTCATGAGCTGACGATTTATCAGTGTTTCCATGACCTTGGAAAGAAGGGACGTAAGTGCAATGGGTCTGTAGGATGAGAGAGAAGATGATTTGCCTTTTTTAGGGACGGGCTGGACAAATGCTGTTTTCCATCTGCTCGGGAAGAGTCCTAAAGAGTAGGATTGATGAAAAAGCTTACGCAGTGGTTTTACCAGCGAGAAAGAACACCTCTTCAGAAGAAGGGGAGATATACCATCTGGACCAGCGGATTTATGTATGTTGAGATCTTTAAGTAATCTTGCTACTACACGAGTGCGAAAGTAGATTCGTATCATTGAAGATTCGACGCACTCAAGTGTAGGCGGAGACAAAGCACAATCTGGGAGTGTTGAGCTGGCCGCAAAGTGTGCAGCAAGCAGATTGGTCTTATCCAAAGAGCTGACAGCTGGAATGTCATTGTAAATGAGGGAAGGAGGATTAGGCGGAATTTCTAATGTTTTTGACGTACGACCAAACATGTTTACTGCCTTTGGGACATTGCAGTATTTTTTGCCTCAGTTTTTAGTCGTATAGGAATTTCACACGCTTAAGAAAGGTGTTGCAGTCATTTCTGGCTCGTTTGAACTTTTTTCCTTTTTCCTCTGTTGGGTTGGTCTTGTAGGACCGAAAAAACATTTCTCTAACCCTGACGGCCTCTTTACAGCTCGAGTCGTATGTACCATGCCTTTTTTTTTGGTTTGATATTCTTCATCCGATGAGGAATGAAGGAACTCATTCCAAGCCGAATAGTGTCTGTGATCATATCAGCAGCGGTATACACGTCGTTATCGAGGAAACATAGCGACCAATTACAATTCCTAAAGAAGCTGTTAAGTCCGCTCCAATTGGCTGTCTCGTATTGCCATACGGTTCTTTAAGGAATCTTTTCTCTAACTGTGTGGTCATCATACGAGAAATTAGCTGATATAATACGAGCCTAGAGAGGAGAGCACATAAACGGTGTACTTATCAGGATGAGAAGTTAAAAACAAGTCCAGGGTGTTGGCGGTATGACTATCAACGTCTGGTATTCGCGTGGGCTCATTTACAAGTTGCGTTAGGTTGCTTTCCGCAGCGAAGATCTGAACACACCGTCCTTCGGGTGTTGTCTGTCCAGAATGTCGAAGCCACCCAGAATTGTTTATATTGAAGTCGCCCGTAATAACGATTTCAGTATGAGGATACAGGGATACGATTCTTTGAATGGAGTCAGACAGCTTATCAAACTCGTTAAAAGTTGAATTGCTGTCCAGTTTGGGGCTTCTGTAAATAAAGCAGTAGTAGATAATTTGCTTACGGAGATGGAGTTTTAACCATTTAAATTGAATTCCGGATTGGAACACGGACTACATTGTGGTGGAGACCGCGGTGAGAGAAGAATAATGGCACTAGTTCGTAGCCAGGTAGCTTCAGATCAGAGTGATCTGAGAGGTGTGGGCGGGGATCTAACTGTGTTACACTAAGTGCCAAAACAGCTGGTCTGTACTTACAGACGTGGACGTACGCAGAAAAGTGATTACTTTTTAGCCCGCGTATATTGGCTACGTCCACTCTGAATTCCCTAGTCATAATCTACAACAAACACAAAAAACACAAATACCGACGATGCTAAGCAAGGCTGCGCAGTGAAAATTCTGACATTGATTTACCGGATCAAATTGCCGTAGGTGTTATGCCCTTACAACAATATGAAACAGTGCACCAACAAAATTTTCACTCACAACCCGCTATCCATCAGTTGCTACATGCACTCAGCCACTTCCCGTACCGTATGGTAAATACAGTAATGGCAGTGATGAGTGCAAGCAACAGTACTTCGACCAGGAGCACTTTTTTTTGTTCTATTTTTTTTATTTTTTTTTTGCACACGAGCGCGGTTTTTTTTGTTTCTTTTTTTTTCACAGCACACGATAATTAGCGAGTGCACTAGATTACTTGTGCACTCGTCGGTGATCGACTCGGTACAGTTACTACAGCTAGCTAGTGTCCATTGATTGATGGGGAAGGACGGATGTAACAGTTACAGATGTAAATATTATGCTTTGAAATTGGAACTCTGGTGCAGACAAATTCAAAGTATGATGTACTCGTATTGCAAATGATTTTTTTTAAAGAGTTTTGAATTATAGTGAGGTCATACCCGTAACTCCGCAGCAATGTAAATATTCCTCTTTATCTTGAGCATTATCATGTTATGAATGTCATGCAATAGATTGGTCTCCGTAAGGACGAAAAGGTCGTAAGGTAGAACCTAGCTATTGAGGTATACAGGGTGTCCCCTAATGTCAACGTGTCAACGATAATTTTGGAAAAGATTCCTGGGTATATTCTAAGAAAAAAATTGTTCTACAGTAAGGGTCTATCTCCAATGCTGACATTACTTATCGAGGATTTAAGGAAAGGCTTACTTTGGTATACCCTGACGCATGTTAACGGAAATTGCTCAGTTTGACTTTGTTTTTAAAAGATAGGTTGCTTTTAAGAGATATCCAATTTCTAAGCCTTTTCCATTTTTCTTGCCCATTTGAGGTCGCTTTTCTCCAGAAAATGCGTAATAAATACAACTTTTAACTATTTTTTTCTTATGAACGTAACAATAATAATAAAAAAAATCATCAGCAAGTTTGCAGAAAAGCACATAGATTTTATGATATTTGAGGAAACCTGCAGTAGGTAAAAAAAGGAATTTAAAGTTTTTTACCTACGTTCCTAACAACAGTTGACAATAACGGTGGTTTACCAAGAATTATTAATTTTCCAATAATTTTTTTAAAATCCCATATCTATTAAAAGGTTGTAAAGCGTGCTCGTCTATTAGACTACCTGTCGTAACCTTCATTTGCTTACCCTGTTCCTCAAAAGTTCTCAGAAAGAGTTAGCTTTCGGGTGTGAAGGCCTATTCGGAACATTTACCAAACAAAAATGGTATAAAAGATTAGAAAAAAAATATTTCATCAGTTTAATTTTTTACGCCAAGGTTAAAGTTGCTTAGAAACGCAATTTAAAATTTCTGCACTTACAAAACAAGAATACGCAGACTTTATTGACGTGAAGGAGTATTTGAAAATACGTATCGAAGGCTTCGAGATACGGGATCAGTTTCAAATACACGACCTAATGCGAGAGCTCCACAAGTAAGAAGAATTTCGACTGATTAAAGAATACTGGAAGCTATTACAACTGATCCGTCAATTAGCATCAGACGCTCAGCTTTGCAATTCAATGTTTCCAGACATAAAATTTCGAATGTACTGCATGGAGAAAATCTTTATGCATACAACCATGCACCTGTACAAGAACTGCTTCCCCATTATTTAGAAAATATATTTGAGTTTTGTAACTGGTTGCTGGATCGGAGCTTGGGTGACAACGAGTTTATTAGCAGAATTCTTTGGACGGAGTAATCTCAATTTACAAAAGATGGGATCACAAATTTTCATAATCTTCATACATGGGCTGCAAACAATTTACATACAAGGAGACATAAATAATTTGAACACAAATTCAGCGTCAATATGTGGGCAGGTGTACTTGGAAACAAGTTAATCGACCACTTCAAACTACCATCTAAGCTGAATTCTACAAACTATCTGATGTTTTTACTAAATGATTTACCAGAACTATTGGAGGACGTGCCACTAATTCAACTAGCTTCATCATATTTCCAACAGAACGGAGCTCGAGCCCACTATGATCTTGGGGTTAAAAATTGGCTAGATGAAGAGTAGGAAGAAATGGACCAGATCAGTTCACTAGGCTGTAAGATCTCCTGACTTTACCGTATTGGATTTTTTTTGTATAGGGAAGAATGAAAGAACTTCTTTATTCAACCGAAATAGCAACTTAAGAGCATATTCTCGAAGCATCATCAAAAATGAGGCAGCAGTTAGCATCAATAAACATTCGTAGTAAAATCCAAAAACGGGCTCTAACAAGCATACAAAACCAAGGAGGAGACTTTGGGCATCTGTTATAACTGTTTTAGTATACACATAAAATAAAAATTATCTAAAACCACACAAATTCATTTCTTATTCATAGCCTTTGGAGCTTAAAGTAAAAAAATCATTTTTTATAAATTTTACCTGGTGCAGATTTTTGCAAGTAAAGGCTCCGCCATATAACGTTTTTTTTTTCAACTAGTGCTTATTTCGTGAATGGTAATACTTAGCTCATGTTTGATTTGACAAATAATTAGTTTTATCCTTCCGCTGAACGAATGTGGTTGTGTATACGCTTGAACAACGCTGGGAAATACTGCGACATTACTTTGAAAATCATGGTAATGTTGCAGAATGTGTGCGTACGGATTTTGGAAGAAGAGAAGCACCGTCAGCTCCGTATGTTCGTTATCTTGTGAAAAAAGTGAAAGAAACTGGCATCCTCATCGATAAACCAAAGCGTGAAAAGCCAAAAACAGTGCATACACCCGAGAATATTGCTGCTGTGGCAGAAAGTGTGCGTGAAGCGCCATCAACATCAATTCACCGTCGTTCTCAACAATTGAACATTTCGGTGACATCATTGAGACGAATTTTGCATAAAGACCTTGGTATGACGCCATACAAAGTCCAATTGGTTCAAGAGTTGAAGCCAACTGACCATCCAATGCGTTTTCGCTTCGCTAAGTGGGCCTGCGATCGACTTAGAGAAGATGCCGATTTTGCCAAAAAAATCATCTTTTCAGATGAAGCTCATTTTGATCTTGGCGGATATGTAAACAATATGTAAACAAATTGTCGCATTTGGGGCACAGAAAACCCGCACGCATACATTGAAAAGCCGATACACCCAAAACGAGTCACTGTTTGGTGCGGATTTTGGTCCAGAGGCATAATTGGGCCATTTTTCTTCGAAGACGAGCAAGGAGTGGCCGTTACAGTCAATGGCCATCGTTATCGGGCCATGTTGAACGAATTTTTGTTCACAAAAATTGAGAGGAGGATATTGGCAACATTTGGTTTCAAGAGGACGGCGCTACGTGCCACACAGCCGAAGCTAAACTCGATGTTTTGCGCCCTGTTTTTGAAGATCGCATTATCAGCCGCAGAGCTGATCGTTTGGCCACCTCGGAGCTGCGATTTGACACCGTTGGACTATTATTTGTGGGGTGCCGTAAAAGATAAGTGTTACGCCGACAAGCCAGAGACAATTGACGCTTTAAAAGACAATATTCGTGAAGCCATTGGTGAAATACAGCTGCACACAATCGATAATGTGCTTAAAAATTGGACCGATCGTGTAGGCTACTGCATGGCCAGCCGAGGCAGCCATTTGAATGAAATTATTTTCCATTATTAACCGGAAGGATACAACTAATTATCTGTCAAATCAGACATGAGCTAAGTGTTACCATTCACGAAATAAGTACTAGTTGAAAAAAAAAAACGTTAGATGGCGGACCCTTTATAATAAAATCTGTGGGCTTTTCTGCAAACTTATTGATTAGATAGGATGAGACTTATGGAGATGAGTTGGTTAATTAGGGCAATAGTAATTCTTAAAATGTTATCTAATTCTCTGTAGTTGCCAAAGACGCTTGGAATTAACATGGCACGCAAATGATTCGAGATCGTTCCCGAAGTCAACGGGTGTAATTTCAAAGTTTTCAGAAAGCGGGTAACGTTAGATTTCACTCCCCGTTAGAAAAACTTGGCTCTGTATTAGATCATCATCAATGATGATGAAGTAATGAAACCGCTACTACCCCTTTATATTGTGAAGAATCAATGGGGCCGTCTTTAGATGCGCTGAACCCTCTCACGAATTCCAAGCTATTATATGTACTTCGAAAATGCAAGGTTTCTTTAAAGTCATTTTTGGGTCCCGACGGCTTACTAGTGTCGCGACATAAGTGACATAACATTCTGCGATGCTAGCTGTGAGAGTGCTGACGCCAACGTCAGACTGCAGGTATTCGGCGCTGATATGGTGAAACTTATACTCATACTTTTCTCAAATGTTAAAATATTCCAGTAAAAGAATAATACAAGAACAAAGATGTGCCAGTTATTTATCTGAGTGAAAGAAATATAAAATTCTAACGAGCTGAAAAATAACTTGGTTGGGAATGTACGACGGATTGAATTAAACTGGTTTTAAATAATCTACGTATGAACATTTTCGTAGTTGAAGTTTTCAAAGGCAATTTGAAAGGACTACAAAAACTCTATTTTATTAAATAGAAAAAGTTACAGGGTAGAAGTCAAAAATAAAGGACTGCCTTAGATTAACTGGATAGTCAGTGTAGCTATGTACATATATGTGGTTTATTCGCTGTGGACAGAGTACTCGTATAACTAAGTTTGTCATTCGAGTTGATGAATTTAAAAAACCAGTGACTTTTTTTTAACTTAAAAATACTACTAAAATTTAAGACGGAACTACCACAAAATTGGGTATTATTAGAGAAAACAATTTTAAATAATAATATAGGATAGACACATCTGAGCTACGATGTTCGATCGGAGAAGAAAAGTATTAAGATATGTTCGATCTTTATTCCGACCTTTATTCTTTCAAATCTATTGATTGATAAAAATTGCTTTAATAATAAAAATTTGATTGATTAATTGATTTGAATTTATTTATTTCAGTCATTTTTAACATTTTTTTTTATATTTTAAATAAATTCTTTAATTTTAACATTAAACTTAATTTTGTCACTGAATTACACAGACACCAAATACTTTTTCACTTATGGTCAGAATTAACTTAAAACAAACTTATGTAAATAAAATTATAGTTTGATTTAAAAAAAAAAAAACAATAAAAAAAAGAAGTTATGTGGAAAATGTTCGTGCTGCCAATTAGGATATTTATTTATTTGTTGTTCTTTCTTACAATTCTTAATATTGATAGAAGATATGTAGTAAGAATTGAAACAATAATGACTGATGCTATTATAATATTTATTTTAAAGTATATATATACACCATCAAAAAGTAATGTGATTTATTTTGTTTAAGAGTGAAAAGAGCATATTGCATTGCCCCAGCGCGTTGCATTTTCCTTATTCTAATAATAATATTCATTAATTTGAACTATAAGCAACTCTTAATTAGTTTGCATTGTTACTTAATTATTCAATCCTTCTTTCTAATTAACGTGATTTCAGTCTTATAAAAATATATAATTATTTGAACACAGTATTGATAAAACAACAGAATAAAATTGTTTAATTTCTTTCTTCGTTTTGATATGAACATGAAATTAAATTCAAATAATATTTGTTCTCTTTATTATTGTTTTATAATTGAGGTATTATGGTTTTGTTTTCTAATTAGTAATAATAATATGTTTTTTTATATATGTATGTACTTATATTTTTTTTTTTATTAAATTAAATTGAAACTAAGGAGGTAGAACTTAAAACAAATCACTGGCATGTTTGTATGTTATATAAGAAATTGTTTAACTAGTCTTACATATTTTTGTTTTTTTTTTTTTTTTTCTTACATTCAATCAAATTGTATCTATGATTTGTAGGTATATTGCTTTTATTATTTCTTTTAAATTTTTTTTTCGCATTTCAGGTCATTTGTGTAGCATTTAATGAGTTTCTATTCCATTTCATATTTATTTATAACATTTTAATTAAGGAAAAAACTAAAAGCATTATTTTGCAAACCTTTTCTTCAGTCTTATTTAGTTTGTAAAAGAAATAAAATAATAATAATTTTAATCAATGCTTTTATCCTAACTTAGGAACTAAATGCATTAAAAGATGGCAAAAGATATAGTATTCCAACAATATAAGAAAATAAACTATTAATGGCAATATAAAACATGTTTTGGATTTGTTTGCCTATTATATTTGTTTTTAATTTTTTTTACATAGTTTGTGTATATGTATGTATATATCTATATATATAGTCATAAATTTTTATCTACTTTAGGCACTCGGTGAATTGACAACAACTTTTATTCTTCTCTACAATTACAGGACTATAACACTTAAAAGCAATCTCGAAGTAATAAAAATATTTTCAAAAAAAAAACCTTTCAGCTGAATGTTATTTAAATAATTTTTTTTTTCGGTTAATTCAATGTTTTTTATTTACGTTTGAAACAAGACTAACAATTTGAAATATTCATTAATGTTTTTTTTTTGTTTTTCAGTTTTTCAATAGCTAAGGTTATTAAAAGACGGGACTTTAAAAGTCGGCTTTAAAGCTTTTCTACACGTATTACATTTATTTTTATAAATTATTGTTATTTTTTAAACAAAATCAATTTTATTCAATTACGTTTGACGCCTTTTTTTATTGGATGTGTTTTAACAATTATTTTTATTAAATAATTCAGCTGAACGATTAATTATAAAAAAAATAGAGGTAATGTTTGTAGGTATTTTCAAAATTAAAAAAAAAAAAAAACCTATTGCACTGAATACATAAATCTTTCTATGTCTCTAAGGAGATTTTACGCACTTCCTATGCAACGTTGTGAAGATAAACATTTAAATCTAATTTTTGTTTTTCATAAATGCACATAGGTAATAACTGTGACAATTAGTTGGTGGAATGTATAATATAAATTTAAAAATTCCTGTCACAGAAAAAAAAGGCAAAAGATAAAGTAGAAAGTATACTAAAGAAATCAAACAGAATTTTCTAATTTTAAGACGAAACATGCTAATCGTTGCTTAATTTTATAGAATTACCTATGTAGACACCCTTTATCTTTTACTGAGATGGAATAAGTTATGCTATTTGCTATTAGATCTTAATCATGATCATCGCTAAACATCTCCCTAGGGTTCTTTTCCTTTATCTTAAATTCATCACTTCCATTTGTGGAAAGAGCTGAACTCATTGGTGGAACTATAACTCCATGATGACTATTCGGATTCGGTGACAAACTGTCTTTACGTGTTATAGATAGATCCTCAACGTGATCCTCTTCATTAAGTCCTTCATGATGACGTTCAGAGAGTTTTCGTTCTAAATCCAATTCCATATTTCGTTGGTAACGTTCTTTTTCCATCATGTTGCGATCGATCATGATTCGTTCATGTTCACGTTCACGCTCACGTTCGCGTTCGCGTTCACGTTCTCGTTCTCGTTCACGTTCACGTTCACGTTCTCGTTCACGTTCTCGTTCTTGCTCATGTTCTCTTTCGCGTTCTTTTTCTCTGGCAAATTGTAAATCTCTCTCTCGATATTGATGATTAGTAGGACTCTGAGATCGAGGATATTTAATGGCAAAACTAGGACTAGGCGAACGTGCAGTACCATTAGTACCCGGACTTGTTGACATCCCGTTAACCGCTGCGTGTGCTGCAGCAGCTAAGGCCATTGCATGAAGAGCTTCCCGGCCAGCTATATCACCTCCTCGACCCTCAAAGGCCTGCTGAAGGAATGTCGGATCAAGAAGAGCAGCAGCCGGGTGAGGTATTGTTGGCGGCAGGTGACGTTCATGATCTTTTTCTCTATCAGAATTATCATGCATTGAAGAAAGTAGAGGCTCTGATTGACCATATCCATGACCATAAGAAAAAGCGGTACTACTACTACCGCCATTACTTGGGCTACGTTTCATTGTCCGATTCATGGGACGGCCGGTAGTAATTCCAAGTTTCTTGACTTTATCGTAAAGCGTTCGAGAAGGCACGCCATATTTACGGGATGCCTGTAAGGCACTCATGCCATTTCTGACGCATTCGATAGCTTGTAAAATGTCACTGCGGGTATATTGTTTGTATCGTTTCCATTCGGGTTTTTGTTGTTGCTGCGAACCAAAAGATCCCATACGATTTTCATTGGGAAACGTTTGTTGACAGTCAAGACCGTCATCTTCAAACGATCTGTCTGTATATGGAGATTGTGGTTCGTCGTATTTAGATTTCTAAAAAGAGATCAACGATAAATTTGTTAAAGTTTAAAATTTCCAAATAGATTTTATAAAGCGCATTATGGGGAGCATGTAACCGTGTAACTTCTAAGCTCGGTATTGAAGCTTCACCGATTGGACCTTCACACAAGATACAATATATAGTATGCAATATCTGACCCACACCATTCATGCACAAAATGACCATACAGCATCAGGCAAAAAACTGAAGACCTTTATAATAGCATTGTAAGTAATATACATATGTATGAACATAAAAATAAATGAAAAACAAATCAAAATATGTTAGATACCAAAAAAAAAACTGCATCATATCAAATGAATCAGTAAGATGGTGAATTAAAATGTTATACTTTTTAAAAATAAAAACAGGTAGCGAAAAGCTTTCCAAGGTAGGAGCTTTTAAAAGAATAAATATATCAAGCCTATGAAAAAAAAAAATTAATCAAAACTGAAAACTTTGCATTACCTTTTCATTACTATAATCAGACCCATTACAAATGCTTGCTCCTGCAACTCCAACTTGCTGGACCTTTTCAATTTTTTCACTTTTTACAGGTTGACAGACTAGTGGCATAGGTTGAGATGAATCGGCGGAGTGTGTTTGAGCCAAAACGTTACGTAATATCGGCGTATCACGATTCATAAGCATACTTGAGATCGATGAAAGTTTCTTTCGTTTTAAAGGATTCATATCGGGAGCAGCTTCATAAACAGAACTTAACATAGCCGCAGCTGTGGCAGGAATTGAATTTGACATTGCCGGTGAAATTGGCCACGATGAATGACGATCAACACTTGAGGGACCCGGTTGTGGACTTTTTGAATAAATATTTCCATATGGCGATTTATATGAATACGGAGGGGACGAGCTGCTCGTTGGTGCTGCTGAGGGGCTAATATTCGATGAAGTCGTTATAACCGGTGATGAATTTAAAACATCGTTTTCTTTTGTGTTCGAAGAACGATGTTCTATCGTTGAGAGCGGCGCCGATGTAGTATATGGATTGCATTTTTCTTCAAATTTATTAAATTTCTCTTTTAAATCGGCCATATCAAAAAGTCCCTTAACTTCCAATTGTTCAGCTATTCGCATAATTTTCGGTATTTGACTCTGTGTCACATTTACTTCTCCAGTGTACATGTATTCCAACAGAGCACGCATTTCGAATGCTTGAACTCCAGGGAACAGAATGCTACAATGATCCATGGGAACATCCTGAAGGATAGATTGAAAGTATGGTGAATTCGCTGCTAATACAACACGATGGGCTTTGAATTGCACTTGGTCATCAACGACAATGGTACAATCAACATAGCTTTCCACCTTGATGAGAGCATCAAGAATTTCTACCAAATTCGATTTGTGATTGTTCCATCTGAGACAATAGGTTTGCCCTTCTGTTGTTGTTGGGCCACCCATCATGTGGAATTTTGTAAAGTTTGTAATAATTTTGCTTGTAAATGCCAGTTCGATGGTTTAACAGTGAATTAGCTTATATTACTTTTCTGAAAATAAAACCAAAATTTCATAAATGAGAGGTGTACATATGTTGTTTAAAAAAAAAATGAATAAGAAGTGAGGAAAGATATGCGTTACTCATAAATACATATGTGCATATGTACAAAACATCTGTTGCAAAAGCTTTAAGGAATATTTATTTATATTTGCAACAAAAGTAACAGAAGTTAAATCGCAATGCAAATAAAACAATAAATTGTGTTGAACTAATTAATTGAATTAAGTTTAACTCCAGTATCATTTAACAAATCTATTCTCAATTAAATGATCACATTGTGTGCATTTTCCTACTGAAATACGTCTCCTCTTCTTGAATCTTGAAACTATAATAGTAACCAATTTTCAAGTACATGCAATTATTTCAACCCGCATCGCCGCATTTTTCGACATTTCCTAAAATTGAATTTATTGAAGCCATTGGACTGACACATCCAAAAAACTAGGGTTGACATAACTGCCTGCAGAATTTTCCTTCTTGTTGTTTAAACGCGGAAAAATAGAAAAACTAATGTGGTATTCGTTGCGTTTCTGCGTTCCGTATTTCCTGCGAAGTTTATTTACCGGCAAAACTTCCATAAACAACCAGACAAGGGATGAAAATGGAAATTTTCTCCTTCAGATTTTTTTTTCTATAAATGCAGGAAAAATTCGTCAGGTTTTTTTTTTTAATTTGTTAGCCCCTGTTTTTGGCGTTGTTTTGAATTCAGGGAAAAAACACGCATGGCTTATTATGCTTCATATATGTAAATACGTCTTATACATATATACATACATACATACATAAATGTAAAAGACGTCGTTTTTTTGTTTTAGATTTTATGATCAAGTTTGCTATTATTTTGCCTACATATTTTAGCGTATTTGTTTGAATAAGATTAAAGTCCACAATGAGTATTGTTTCGTACCTACCAGAAATATCATTTAATCTATTCTTCCCGAGTGGGTTCTTTTTGTAACTTCTTCCACTATATTTTGCAATAAATAGATTCATAGTATGATATTTTACGTTGACGACTCTTCTAGAGACAGGCAACCAAAACCTACATAATTGCAGATGATTTATCTGGATTTTCCATAATAATGTAATACGATCAAAGTTGAGATATACATATAATACATCCATATACTTGTGAATGCACCTATACTAATTAACTGTAGTCAAATTGGATCGAATCTTAACCGGAGCGCCCACGGACTCGACTAAGGGCATGCATATAAAACATATGCGTACTGTTAACTGGCTGCGTTACTTAAAAGTCTGTATCTGTCCTAGGGCATTACATCTTCTATTTCTATATTTCCAGTATCTAGAAAATGCGATGGATAAGATTTATCGCGGTCAAAAGTCATTGGATTTAAGTCGATAAGCGATCGCTTGTAATTAGCGTCCAAGCCAAATTCTACAACATTATGTCTATGTGGGCATATGCCTTACCAACTTGCCAACAAGTCTAATGACTCTATCATTGTGAAGTATTATGACCTTCTTGACGGAGTCTGGTCAAAAGTACGACGTCAAACTGTGTTTTGTGATTACAAGTTCACATGATTGACTAGTTTTGAGCTTTCAGGGCAAGAAACAGATAACGGCGTACGATCTAGCGTGATGTCAGGTACGAGTATCTTTTATTCAAAACAAAAATCAAGAGAAACAAGTTGAAGTTTAGGTAAACAAGTACAAGACCACGTATACGAGTATGTTGTTCAGAAAACAAAAATATCGATTCTTTTGACTTTAATGCGTCACTGTTGACAATGGCAACTTGGAAGAAGTTAAGCAGCTTACCTTTCAGAAAGTGAACACAAATTCCACCAATGGTAGTCTAGGGAAGATTTTGCAAAGACTCAATCGTGGAAACTCATATTTGAGAAAGCAGAGCGGTCTATAAAACACTGATGCTGGTGACAATTTTACTAAACGTTGCCCAGTACTAGATGTTTGGTAGAAATGATTTTATTTTAATGAGGAGTTCTTTGGCGAATATGCAATTATACGTATATGTGCGTTGTTTCTATTTAATCAAAATGTGAATGAATAATGAATAGGACTCGACTCAGTCAGAAAGCGCGGGTCCCAGACGGTGAGAAATATCTACAACTTGAAGTATCATAACAGCCTCATGCGACAAATAGGAAAAAATAGATCTCCGACAAGGTATGCCATATAAATACTCGTATCTTTAAAATTCTGTATGAATTATTCATTTTATTCATAATTTTCTAATATCGACACCAAAGTATTGAATTTTCACAATTTAGATTGCTCGAACATCCCTAAACAGTGAAACCTCGACATAATTTCGTTCAATTTTGTTTTAGTATTAGATCAATAAATTGAGACGAGATTATGTCCCGGTTCACTCACTTTAATATTGAGAGTATATGTATGGATCTATATATGTACCTGTGGGGCTAAAATTCAGATGTAGTGAATGATATTTGTTAAATTTTCTTTGATCTATGTAGTTGACTTTAAATATCCTCTAGACAAATTGTTTAAACCCTCCTAACGGGGCAGAAGCATGGACTACGAAAGTATTTTTTTTTTGTTTCGAGAGAAAGGTTTGCCATGAGATTCATACATACGTACATGAGAAACTATTCATTCAGAAATATTAACCGAGTCAGAAAAATATGTCTGCAACCGCTCAGGTGGCTACAACATGTGGAACGTGGAACACATGAATACCGATGCTCCTGCTTTAAGAGTGTGAAACTGGATAAAGCTGGCTAGATCGATTAGCTGGTTAAGTCAGTGGTCCACCAGGGGATGAGTTTTCATCTTAACAGTCAAAAACGAAATAGCCTTATTTTTGATGGAATTTATAGACGCGAGCTTTGTGAGGAAATCTTTTATTTGGGTTTCCCTGTCAAACTCTGATAATTTCGCAGGATGACGACCGTGAACACAAGCTGGCTAATCAAGATTGGTTAAAACTTCACCGACACCTCTGATATTAAAAAAAGAATTTAAGCAAAGAGCTGTAACGCGATTTATCTTACATTGCTCCTAAAATGTTATGCAAAAGTCACAGTCCAATACCGGTCCGGTTGAGAATATCAGTGCTGTGGCTACAGATGTCTAACAAAAATTGGCTATAAATTGAATGGAATTGAATATCAATTACAGCGAATTTCGGTGTAAAACACTGCTATTGCTTGTAGACCGACAATCGCATTCAAATTACCTCCTAGACCTGGACCACGATGAGAATGATTTTTCATTAAAATTAAGCTTTTCCATATATGCAGATACGTGAACAAGGTGAATTATCGCTTCTAAGACACTGAATTTGTATGTAATGTATGAAGAAGCAATATCGCTTCATGGTATAGAGCTTACGGATGGGGTATGAAAAGGTGATTGACACAAATTTATTCTTAAATGGCATCAGCAATATTGTAACTGCTAAGCGCTGCAGTATCATAATTATAAATTTTGCTGCCGCAAATTAACAAATCCTGTATAAACATGTTCAGCGATTTGCAGTGGCGCACTAGATCGCCCTATTTTACTGTTCTACATTTCGTTCGTTCGGGCTTTTGAAGTCATGGGTCTATATATGGTATAATAAGTTTTGTATGTACCGAAAGAAATATCGCATCTGTAATTGAAAGCATGCGAAGGAGATCCAAAATGATCGATACGTTGGCATACACAGCAGCTTACTACATACATATATTTTTTAAAGTTCGCATTCACCCGTATGTTCATCAGAGAATAAAATAATAAAGCTTCAAAAACTCTTTACCTTTAGAGACACATACTTATTTACATATATGAATTAAATTTTATAAATTTCGTGACAAATTGCCAAGAGTCTTGAAAGTATGATACTCGTAATTATGTGCACAGCTGGTCAAAGAAATATGGTAGGTGTGAACCAATATTTTCACTCAATTTTCAATTGAACTGAAATAACGGTTGTTTGGCAATAAAAAAAAACTGGAAGATGTTTTATTATTGTTTCGTTTCCTATATGACAGTTATGACGATGCCAAGAACATTCTATTTTAAGAGTGTGCTGCGTTACATGTTATCGGTGGAAGTTTAATTTAATTTTTAATTGCATTTATATTGGTCACAAAAATAGCTGTGGGATAAGTAAAACATATAATATGATACAATTATTTTGAAGGTAAGATCTTCCAAGTAAGACTTAGTAAAATCGAGGAAAACCCAAAAAACCAACACCAACTACAATGTATACCTTCGCAGTGTGCGGATCCATCAGTTCGCAGAAGACTCCAAGATGACAACCTTCCGGCCAGAGTTCCACGAAAAGTGCGTCTGTTGCGAACAAGAAATTTAGGTATTCACAAGTAAGTTGTTTCAAGCCGCCGTCTTTGTAGGGGCCCGGAAGGTATTAAAAAATAGCGCAATATTCTCTGGAGTGATGAAAATAAGGCCAATTTGTTAATCTCGAACTGTGCACGCAATGTTCGAAGACTAAAAGGAAACGAATTTCATAGGCGCTATACGAGAAACACAGTGAAGCCTGAAGGTGGAAATACTCGTACCATATATGGAATTGTGTAGGGCTACTTTTATTGGAAAGATTTTGGTCCCATTTTCCGAATTCGCGACACTATGACAAGATTCGAATATAAAGACATTTTGAAAATGTCATGCTTCCTTACATGTCCCTCATGGGTTTTCCAGCAAGATCCGAATGATCCGAATGATCCGAAACATATAACGGGTCTTGTAAAAGATTGGTTTCGAGATCAGAAAGTGTTCATAATTTCATATCCAAGTCAAGCCCCAGATCTCAGTCCAATCCAAGAACTTGTTGAATGATCTATAGTCTAAATTGATGGGTCGATAGTTTTCCAATAAAGAGAAATTATGTGAAACCGTCCAAAAAGTACTATTATCAAAATGCCGTACATTAGTTGAGTCAATGTCTCGGCAGATTGAAAAGGTTGTAGCAAATAATGGTGGATATTTTGGGTACTAACGTAAGTACAGCAGAACAATTTTATTTTATTTAAAAAAACAACGTTTAATTAATTATAATTATATTGTTTTATTTGGTTATATTTATGAAATTAGTGTCTTTTGAATTTGTAAAATTCCCTGTCAAATTGAAATAAAATGGATTTAATTTGAAATGTATAGAAAAAACTTAAATAATTAAAAACTCGTAGAAATTTTTGTTCACACCTATTTCATTGACCAGCTGTGTTCATGATTGTGATGCGTAGAAAAAGAGAACAAACTCGATCTCATTAAAGAAGACACAAGAAAAAAAGTTGGTCGGAAAATAAATGTTAAATTTTTGAAAATGTTTATGTGAAAAACATGAGATGCACCACAAATTTCATTTTAAAAGCTTCTTCCAATAGTTTGCATTCAAATTCACTTTCCTAAAGCGGTTGATTATTTTTAATGGTTTCTTTGTTTGTAACTAACTAAAATAAATTTTGGGTTAGAATCATATAAAATTAGTTCCTCCTTCCTTATTTGTGAATAAAAAAAAACTACATATATGTACATATAATATATGTATGAGCACATGGAAACAAAATACATATGTATATTACAAGGGCTGCAAAATCACAAGCTATTTTTAATTTAAAACATGTTCCCATTTTGAGTGTAATTTTAAACTAACAGACGAATTTTGTAGATGTAGGTCTAATTCAGGATTAAACAGATGGCATGCTTAAGTCAAATTCATATATGAGTATGTATAATACATACATATATTTAAACGCAAGGCATATGCCATATGCTAGTTGCAAGGAAAAAAAAATTAGAAGCTAGGAAAGTGCACGCACTCGTTAAACCAAATGTTTTTTCCGTTTTCGGAAAATGTGCATACATACACGCAAAGTACATACTAATATGTATCTATTCATGCCTACGTACATACTCTAACTTTGTGTATACTCAAGTGACATTTTTCTATGAGAGATAGGAAAGTATCCCAATAAGAGTTGTATTAAGAACGATTTTTTTTTTTAGCAGAACGTTAAGTTGAATTTCATTCAGTTGCTGATGGATATTTTTTATTCCCTATAGCAGTGTAACTTCAATATTATGTATTCACTTGTATACATATTGGTAAATGCAAAATTTGAAAATGGTGGTCCGAATGATGAGCTATCGTCTTAGACTGAACTGCAAAGAGCTATCATTTTTAAATATTTGTATTCCTGATATTTTCGTCTAAGACGGTTCGTCATATTTTTAACTACATGACGTGTAGTCTAGCACTGTACAATAAGTTTGCTATTGCATCATAATAACTGGTTTAAGTAGCTTCAGCAAATCATTAGGAAAACTAAACAAGGATGATTGAAAGACGAAAGCCACTTGCGAAGGAACATGCAGAAATGATGTTCGTACATTTTACCAGAGGATAAGAGAACCTTTCCGAAATCGCAATTGGCATGAATGTAGGAGTAAAGTAACAGTTGGTTCTGAGAATTTGGAAGGATCAGTTCTGCAGAATGCTTAATGACGAATACAAGCAATATTTCCCTATCAAAAAGGATCCATTCCATGTTCATCCAATGGACAAAGCAAACCAATAGGCCGCCTGAGCAAACTGACTCACTGCCAAACTATTTAAACTAAGAAGGTTTTAACTGATGATTAGATTCTCTCTTACAGCAGATCTTGGGAAAAATCAGAAACTTCAAATCGGCATCCACAACCTGTGGATCTTAAAGTTATAAAAACGAAATATGTAGAACCAGGTTGAGTTCAGAGTCCAGAGATTCAGAGACACAATGTCAAAAGTCGTACAATTGTAACAATAGTCATCACAATAGTCTTCGGCTATCAATGGTGTGTTTATACTCGTAATTATCAAAACAGAAGTGGCAAAGATGTGTTTGTCAAAGCAAAGCAAAGAGTATGATACCCCCATGATCTTAACCAAGATGGTTTGGGCAACAACTGGCGATTATTTGGCGCAATACTAAATGGAGACAGGAAGTGGTTGAAACCATGTACTGCACCACTAGGAAAATTAATGTGTCTAGTTTTTTATGCACTGTCGAACAAAGAAAAAAATATTAAAAAGCAGTAACGCTGAATTTCTTTTCCATCGACAATTTTTGTGACAATAACAAGGCCAGTGGGAACTCTATTGCCGGAAATTACATTTTTCAATTTATAGGTGCAGAGTGATCATGTGCGTACTGTTTACTGTTTAGAATGCAAGTATAGTTTGTTTCAACCTTCGATTTTGTTTTAATTTGCACATTTTCACCGATTTGGATTTTTATTCAATTATATTTTTTTTTCTGTAATTGTGACAATTTTAAAGTTGCCAAGTGGCTATCTATTGTTGAAGAAAGAACGGCTATGAAGGCAATGGCAATAAAGTTGAGATTTATTCGCCAGTAAATCTTGTCAATGGAAATGCGGTATTAGGGACTATGCCATATTTATCTGTTGATAGAAAACTTATAAAAATGACAAAATTTCAGAAGACATTGTACATCTAACATAAGTAAACTTATTTCATTCTATAAGAAAATTTTTTTATTACTTTTGCCAAATTCGTATTTAGTTTTGAAATATGAGTGGTATTACATATGTATGTGTGTTTTATAAATATTTTGCAGTTTTTCAACCTTATGACTAGCCAGCAAACCGTACACGTCAGAGGCGTCCAATCATGTAGGAGGGAGCGGAAATCACAACAAATTTGCATGAAGACGGCAACCATAGCTAAATAATAAATACCAAGCCAGCCAGCCTTACATATCCAAGGAATAGACTGCTACAGAGCCTGGCAATATACCGGTAGATGTCTGGGAGCTGGAACTTGTACTGGAGTAATATTGCCAGATTTGTACTCGCAGGCAGTTTCGCAGACAGTGAAAATACTGGCACTGTATTATTGTTTTACCAAATTCCAGTGTATTTAAAAGCAAATTTTTTAAAGGTTAAACATAATAGTAAAAATCTAATTTTGGTAGTTACAATAGAAGAAAATAAGATTTTATCACATAATATTTTTTTTTGTCATTTAAGTGAATAACCTAACATTCTGAAGAATGACTAGTAAGTCTTGTGCGTCATTACCTGTTGGCTATCATTATCATTAGAATTGTGAGTTTACTCCCAATATTAAGGAATTATGTCTGCTTAATATAAAATAAAGTCGTGTGTGATGCAAATTTCGGGATGAAAGTTTTAGTGTACCATCACTTTCAAATCGACTGGTTTCCTTCCTAATATGACTATCTGGAGCTGATAACAATGTACGGGTATTGTGTATGCGCTGATAAAAAGAATCAAAATGATGTAAGGAATTGATGTACTAAAGAATTTAAATTATAATCTATATTTTAGGTGAAATAAGCTAGTATACTAGCAGACATGCGTATATACATAAATAAAAGTAATGAAGCCATTTTTGTTATTGCAATTACAATAATATCACAATAAATTAATGTCTTGCACCGACTCAGTGTCTCCTCCAAAACATGGTTTTACTCAAAAGGTCATTCTTATGGGAATAAACAAAAAAAAAATATATAGAAAAAATAACGATTTTTTTTCTTTTGGCAGACAAAGGACATGTGCATCGCAGCTACATACGTTTTTATGTATAGATTTTTTGGCTGCCTGCCTGCAAAATATCCTCTTTCAATCTTGAGTGTTTGCAGGTTGTTATAGGACTTAAAAAAAAAAAAAACTAAAAAAAAAAGATAAAGAATGATAAAATATCCCTATGAACAGCAAAAACAATCTATGGAAGGATAACAACAACAACAATAATAAATGACTGGTCCATAGAGGTTTTACTCGATTTTTCTTTCCTATTTTTCTTCATGTCGTTAGTTTTGATCCCTGTGTAGGATTTCATCGTTCGGGGTTGCAGGTTGAAAGTAATAGATTTTCACAAGTCGATTGTGCAATCTAATGCCAACGTAAAAAGGACCTTACAAGATGATTGTCAAGTGGAAAACTCCTCTGGTAAGAAGCATTTGTTAGACTGAGCGAGAGTGATCTGATAATACGTGATCATAAGATAAATGGGTAATCTTCTATAGGAATAATGTTTGAGTAAAACGGATTAAAAGGTTAACCTTTTTTTGTGTCTCATTTCTTTTTGGGGTTTATTGGTTAATTTTGCACAATAGTTATAGATAAATGCAAATAGATTAGTATTAGCATTGTTCTTTTGATAATAACTGAAAAGAACAATAAAATGCAAATCAATTTGCAATTATTCTTTCTATTAAAGAAGATTTAGTATCTATTTATTATATGGCAGCTCGACAAGCTTGTGATATGAGACATGATAATAGCCTCTGTACGAGTATTTGTGGAATAAGAAAATCTTGATAAATGCACGCATATGAATGCTAGTTTGGCCAGTTATAATGAAAACATGTTACTTATAGGATCTAATAAGCAAATATGTATATGTGTGTGTCTTTTTTGTTATTGTTGCAAATTTATTTCTACTGCTAAATTTATTTTAAGGCTGTGTAGGTATCAATGATATGATATGACACTTATTTAAGGTCCTAAACGATTTGTGATTATAACTTGATTAATGATTTATATTATCTAGGTTATTTGGCAAAGCATTTTTTTTTCACAATAATCGATGCATCAAGTTATTTAAATTGAATTTCTAAATAACAAAACCGTTAGAATTTTTTAAAAATATCTATACAATAGATCACAAATACGATCTGCATTTGCTATTGTCAATAATTTTCATACTTGTGGTTTTCGTGACATGCAAAAGTTGAATTTAAAAAAAAAAAGCTTTCCTAGATGGCCACCATTGGTCTTTTTTTCGTATTGCACTTTTCATGCTCAATTAATCTTAAAAAAAAAGGAAAATACTTTACTGGCCCTTATAAAAATGTGACTGTTTAAAGCTTCATTAAAAAAAAGCCATTAGTGTGAAAAATTCTCCATCTTTTTTTTGAAAAAAAAGCGTTTTATTTCGTTTTAGGGGAGGGAGATAATCGCAGTAGAGTCTTAATATCTTGCATTCAATGTCTTTACTTTTAAGGGCAGGCGACGACGATTACTACGTATATTATTACGATTTGTTTTGATGAAGCTTTTAATGGTTTTATATGTTTTGCTATTAGAGCTGTTTATCAGAAAGTTGCGAAATTCTTTATGGGTTTCTGTCTAGTAAAACTGGTTTCTTTTTAGATATCTATGTAGTGTACGGGTATTTTTCAGAAAACAAGACTCCGGTTAGGAAACACTTGCGTCTTTTTTAATTAGTCTTCTTTTTTTTCACTTTTAAAATGAGTGTTTTTTTTCACCAAACTGTTATTTTTTTTTCTAAATTTTAAGTTACCTTTAAAACATTGTTAAGCCACATTTCATTTGTTATTTTGATGTTGTTGTACCACCAACAAGTTTGTAAGAATTTGAATTTGAAAAAAATTTTGAAAAAGTTTAGCTTAAATTTCGTCAATAGTTTTGCACACACACAGCGATTTTTATAAAGTTTCAAAAATATCGAATGAAGTCCAAGTAAAATAATCCAAAATAGCGTGGGTGGCTGTGTGGCGCGTGCACTTTTATATTAAATTATATTCAGTTTTTTTTTGTCAAGCTTTTATATAGTTGCTAAGTTTTTTTTTAAACTTTACGCACAAAAATGTTTTTTTTTTTTATTAAAAAATATTTCTCGGTTTTGACTTTCTAAAAAAATTTTTAATGTTGTCTCAAATGTTCCAGTTTTTTTCTAGTATAAACATTTCAAAAAAAAATCACTAAATTGCAAAAAAAAAACTAAAAATGCAAACTTTTAATTTCAATGCAATTTTTGTACTTCTTATTATTATTTTCTTTTTTTATCAAAGTCGAATTTAGTTAAATACACCAAGAGTGAGGGAGAAAGGGAAATGCAATGTATGTATTTTTTTTTTTTTTTTCAAAAAAAAGCGACAATAGTAAAAATGCGACAGAACGTAGTTGCAACTTCAACTTCTCAAACTTGAATAACCTCTGCGATTGCAACAGCCGCTGTAGAATAC
>OX422144.1:61641135-61753635 GCA_949129095.1 Volucella bombylans | reverse complement strand
CCTGGACTGAAGTTGCAAAGAAGAATAAGAAAAAGAAGGTGACTCCACGGGTGAATGCACCTTCCCTAGCATATGAGCAGGAGCCTAAAGAACAACGCGCAAAAAAGAAGAAAACGAAGAAGAAAAAACCAGACGCGGTTCTTCTAACTCCTTCTGAACGCTCAACCTTCGCAGATGTCGTTAAAGCCATTCGAGAAAAGGTGAAGCCAACGGAGATAGGAGTCGAAGTGCGGTCTGTCCGGCAAACAAAGATGGGCGGGGTACTATTGGAGCTAGGACAGACCACCGCCGAAAACAAAGCGTTATTAACAAGCGCACTGAAATTGGCGGTGGGAAGCACCAGCACCATCAAAGAGCTGACACCAAAATCTCTGCTAGAGGTTAGGGATTTCGATAGCTGCACAACAGTAGCAGAGATCGAAAAGGCTCTAAAAGAGGCGCTTACGAGCTACGTAGGAGAAATAAAAGTGACGCTAACGAGGCCTAACACGAGGCAACAGCGGCTGGCCTTTGTCAGGTTAGAAGAAGCTGCAGCTTCCAAAATAGTAGAACACGGAAGATTAACTATTGGTTTCGTCCGGTGCCGAGTGCGGCGCGGCCTAGATACTAAACGTTGCTTCCGATGCCTTGACTATGGGCACCACAGCACAAGCTGCAAAGGGCCTGATCGTAGCAAATCTTGCTATCGTTGCGGCAAGGTGGACCACAAGGGTGCAAGCTGTACGTTTGACCCCTCGTGTTTCCTTTGCGCCACAAAGAACATAAGTGAGACAAAACACGTAGCTGGCTCAAGAGGCTGCCAAGCCTACAAAGAGGCCCTGAGGAACGCGAGTCGATGACCTGTATACTACAGGCAAACCTCAATAGAAGCAGGACGGCGCATAATCTCCTAACCCAGCTCTGCACAGAGAAAAACGCTGATATCGTTCTTATCAGCGAACAGTATCGGGACAGAGCCGAGGTGGGATGGTATGCTGACGACCTTGAAACTGCGGCTATCTGGCTCCCAAACCCACGAAAATTCTGCATCGCTGGAAAAGGGGCCGGTCGAGGTTTCGTTTGGATAAAACATAACACCACGTTTTATGTGAGCGTATATCTCACCCCAAACGACCGGATCGATGACTTCCAAGAAAAACTCGACAATCTGGAGGACATGCTTCGGGAAGTGCATGGAGACCTAGTAGTTGCCGGGGACTTTAATGCTAAAGCCCTCGAGTGGGGGGAAGTCAGGCCTGACTCTCGAGGTAGGAGGGTCATGGATATGGCATCTCGACTTGAGTTGGTGGTGCTTAATACCGGCTCAACATCAACCTTCAGAAGGCCCGGATATAGAGAGACTATACCCGATATAACCCTTGCCAGCGAGCATATGGCAGCACGAGTAATAGACTGGAGGGTGATCGAAGACTTCACTGGGAGCGACCACCAGTACATCACATTTCACGCGCGTCATGCACGGCCAAATATTACTCAAAGTCCGCAACCCCCCAGGTGGAACACCGAGAAAATAGATTCCGACGCATTCTCCTCGGCCCTAGAGCGTGGCCAACAATCCCTGCCCATTATCCCCGAGGCGCTATCGCTATCGAAATCAGAGCGAGCAGAGCGGGTGACCGCACGCGCAATGCGAATCATCCGAAATGCTTGCGAGGAAGCAGTACCAAAAAACAGACCAAGGCATAGAGGGCGTCCTGCTTACTGGTGGACGAAACAGATCGCGGAACTTCGCAAGAAGTGCCTACGGCTCCGCCGTCAGGTACAGAGAGCGAAGGCCTGTGATCTCTATGCAGCTCCCTCGACCGCAGAGTTCAAGGCGGCCAAGAAAAATTTGAAGCAAGCCATCAAGTCAAGTCAGCGCGTATGCTGGAGAGCTCTGACCCAGGATGTAAATCAAAATCCATGGGGATTAGGATACAAACTCGTCATGCGCAAACTGGGAGCATATTCTCAAGGTTGCCCCAGGGACGCGACAATGATGAACACCATCGTGAGCACCCTTTTCCCCACCCACCGACAGCGATCAACCGAAGACCCACTTCCCGGCAACCTCGAAGTCCCACCCTTCAACGAGGAGGAACTTTCCGCTGCCGTGCGCTCAATGCGGAACAGGAAGGCTCCAGGACCAGATGGCCTTCCAGCAGAGATACTGAAGGCTGTGTCCAATAGTCACCCTTCCCTTCTGCTCGATATGTACAACTCGTGTTTGGAGGCGGGCAAGTTTCCTGCTCGCTGGAAGAGAGCGAAGCTTGTGCTGATTAGCAAGGGGAAGGGTCCAGCAGATGCGGCAACATCGTACAGACCCCTGTGTATGTTGGACACGGCGGGCAAACTGTTGGAGAAACTGCTACGACCACGCCTCCACGAAGCCGTGCGAGCAGCCGGAGACCTTGCTGTTCGACAATTCGGCTTCCGGCCAGGTCGCTCTACCATCGATGCAGTCCAGGAAGTAGTGAAAGAGGCCAGATCAGCAGAGAGGGGAAATCATTTTTCCCGCCCTGTGTGTCTGCTGGCCACCTTGGACGTGAAAAATGCCTTCAATTCTGTCAGGTGGGACAAAGCACTGGACGCGATGAGGCGCGACTTCAAACTCCCCCCGTATCTGCAAAGAATACTGAGGGATTACCTGAACGAGCGATTCCTCACATACGAAACCAGCAATGGCTTGCAAAAAAGAGAGTTAACATCTGGGGCCGCCCAGGGGTCCATCCTGGGACCCGACGTTTGGAACATCTTTTACGACGGGCTCCTACGTTTGAACATGCCCGAGGGCGTTTCTCTGGTTGGATACGCAGATGACGTCGCAGTGACCATCATTGCGAGAGACATTGAAGCTGCGCAGATGCGCCTCAACCAGGTCACGCGTAGAATTGTTTCTTGGATGGAGGGCTGCGGCCTCGAGCTTGCAGCTCATAAAACAGAGATCGTGTTGCTAACGAAGAAGCACATCAACACCTTGAGCGATTTTGGAGTGGGAGACGCGACAGTCACGTCCAAGAAGGTCGTGAAGTATCTCGGAGTCATGCTAGACAACAAGCTATCCTTCGGGGCACAAATACATCGGTCAGCTGACAAGGCAGCTGCGGTGACAGCGTCGCTTAGCAGGATCATGGCTAACGTTCATGGTCCCAGACCCTGCATGCGGCGTCTGCTCATGCGCATTACCGAGTCCATTATGCTCTACGGGGCTGAGATATGGGCTGACGCGCTGCGACATGAAAAATACCGCAAACGCATGGCCGCTGTACAACGGAGAGGAGCTCTTCGCGTTGCGTGCTCCTACCGCACGGTTTCCGAGCCTGCAGTGCTGGTGGTTGCCGGAGTCATCCCGATTGACCTACTAGCACAGGAGAGACGGTTCGTTTACCAAGAGAAATCCAGCTTGGGTAAACGGGAGGCAACGAGAATCGCCAGATCAAACACGTTGGAAGCCTGGAAAAATCGATGGGAGCAAGAGTCCAGAGGCAGGTGGACAGCTAGATTGATCGCACAGCTAGACACCTGGATGAATCGTAAGTTTGGTGAGGTGAATTACTATCTCACACAATTTCTTACAGGGCATGGTCTATTCCGCGCCTATCTCAGGAAAATGGGAAAGGTAGCGGATGCTGCGTGCTCTTATGGGGACTCCGTTTCTGATGACGCCTACCATACATTCTTTGAATGTGACAGATGGACGGTAGAACGAAATGCATTAGAACAAGACCTTGGAAGCGTAACTCCCGACACGATTGTAGAAATGATGCTTCAGAGTCAGGAGAAATGGATGAAGGTGGCGAGTTATGTCGAGAGCATCCTCCGTATGAAGAAAGCAGTGGAGGAAGGATTTTGATGATTTTGCTACCATGTTTCCGCTCCTGTGAGCCCACCTATTGAAGGATCTTTTTTGGATCATGTTGGTGACGCCAAGCCGAAGTAATGCCTTACGGCGGTGCCGGTTTGGGTACAAACGCCACAGAAAACAAAGGGTTGGTGAGTTTAGTCAGTACAAATCTGACACACCCGTCCGAGCGCGGATCCTCGGCGGAGTCTCCTGTAGGTAGAACCCTGTCAGGCGGTCGGGCCCAAAATATTCAGCTCGATTGATGAAGATTCTCACCACTCCCTCGTACAAAAAAAAAAAAAAAATTATTATTATTATTATTATTGTTATTATTATTATTATTATTATTATTATTATTATTATTATTATTATTATTATTATTATTATTATTATTATTATTATTATTATTATTATTATTATTATTATTATTATTATTATTATTATTATTATTATTATTATTATTATTATTATTATTATTATTATCGAACACACGAAGAACAGGGGGACTCGAAAGAGGAGAAGACTCCCCAAAAACAAAAAATAGACGAGCAAAAAGGAAAGGAAACTACATCAAGGAACAGACAGAAAAATAAAAAACCAGCCAAGCTCCGACCCGAAGCAATTCTTATTAAGCCGAGGGGCGAAGAAACGTACGCAGGGATCCTAAAGGAGATACGCAGCAGCGCAAACCCAGATGACTCTGGAACTGTCATAAGAGCAGTGCGTAAAACGAAGGGAGGAGACGTTCTCGTTGAGCTCGACGCCAAGACAAAGGACAAGGTAGCCTTTGGAAGGTCGCTGGAAAATATCTTAGGCGAAAAAGCGGTTGTTCGAAATCTTGAACCGAAAACAACACTAGAAATAAGGGATATGGACGAACTTACCACTGTAGAAGAGGTCCACCAAGCTGTAAAGAACGCAGTTAGTGACCCCACATTAGACATCCGAGCTTTCGTCACTAAACAGAGTCGAAATGGACAAAAAATTGCCATAGTAGAGGTAAACACTCGAATAGCCGAAGAACTGATGAAATCCCCCAGAATCAAAATAGGATGGATTCACTGCAGAATCCGCCGAAGGGTTGTAGTCCCATGCTGCTACAGATACTTCGGATACGGTCACCTGCAAACTTCCTGCGCAGAAATAGATCGAAAAAGCCTGGGACTCTGTATTAAATGCGGAGAAAAGGGGCACAAAAAGTAAGACTGCACGAAAAGCGCAAAGTGCTGCTTATGCACTGAGCTAAAGAACCCATCACTAGGACTGGATCATGTGCCAGGGTCAGGCAAATGTCAGGTGTTTAGAGAGGCACTGGAGAAGGCGAAGAAATGTAATACGCAATGATGAAGGTCCTCCAGGGAAATCTCCACAGAAGTCGAACGGCTGACAACCTGCTATCACAACTCACAGTCGACCTGAATGCGAACGTGATAATCATAAGTGAGCAGTATAAAAATAAGGACGTCCCTGGCTGGTTTACAGATACCCTCGGAACAGCTGCTATCTGGATCCCGGACACAAGAAAAGTCACCATAAAGGCCCATGGAGCAGAAAGGGGCTTTGTTTGGATGAAATGCGAAGGTGTCACGATAGTCAGTTGCTACTTTACGCCGAATGAAAGCACCAGTGAGTTTCGAGAAAAGCTAGACTGTCTTGAAGACATTGTGCGAGAGTTCGAGGGTGGTATCCTGGTTGCCGGGGATTTTAACGCCAAGGCCATAGAGTGGGGAATGGCTATTACGGACTCACGGGGAAGGCAAATACTTGAGATGACCGCCAGACTAGGGCTTGATGTAATGAATGAAGGTAACACATCAACTTTCAGGCGACCAGGATACAACGAGACGATACCTGATATAACCTTCGCATCAGAATCAATTTCGGCAAACGTTGAAAACTGGAGGGTTATTGAAGATTACACCGGCAGCGACCACCAGTACATCGCCTTTGATATAAAATGGGAAAGACGCGCAAGAAATTATAATCAGAGGCTAAGGCCAAGGTGGAAGGTCAACAGACTAAACCAAGAACTCCTTATAACCACAATAGAGGGAGGGAAAGACAGCATCCTAGAAATGAGCGGGACTGCTGAAACCAAAGCGGAAGCAACGATGCAGCTCATACACCGCGCATGTGATGCATCGATGACTCGGGCCAACAACTTAAACAGACGCAAAAAACCGGTGTACTGGTGGACGGAGGAGATTGCTGCACTCAGGAGAAGATGCCTACACCACAGACGAAAGGTCACCAGGGGAAGGAGAAGACACGCCGAAACCTCGGAAGGCGCATTGGCGGACTACAAAACTGCCAGATCCGAGCTCAAAAGGGCCATCAAATCTAGCAAAAAGCAAAAATGGGAGGATCTCCGACGGGACGTCAACAATGACCCCTGGGGACTAGGCTACAAAGTTGTCATGAAAAAACTGGGAGTACAGACACTCACCCCCACGATGAACGCAGATAAAATAAAAAAAATAGTGGACGCACTCTTCCCGACCCACCCTGTTAGGGTCATGGATATATCTCTCTCCCAACAACAAAATGTCCCAATGTTCACCGAAGAAGAATTAATACTGGCGGCTAATTCCCTCCAGAACAACAAAGCCCCTGGACCCGACGGCATTCCGGCGGAGGTGCTGAAAATGATTGCCAAAACCTGCCCTCAGATACTGCTGAGCATGTATAACAACTGCCTCACGGAAGGAATATTCCACAAGGCCTGGAAGACACAACGCTTGGTGCTCATAAGCAAGGGAAAAGGAGACCCGGACTCCCCATCAGCATACAGACCTTTGTGCATGCTAGATACAGCAGGCAAACTATTTGAGAAAATGTTACAACCACGGCTCACGGCAGCAATCCAGAGAGCAGGTGGTCTATCCGACAGACAGCACGGATTTAGAAAAGGCTACTCGACAATAGGAGCAATCGAGGAAGTTGTCAAGACCGCCAAAACAGCCTGGCATGGAAACCATTACTCGAGAAAAGTCGTCGTACTGGCAGCTCTGGATGTGAGAAATGCCTTCAACTCCGCCAGATGGAAAGATATGCTGAACGCGCTGGAGAACATCTTTAGGATACCTCAATATCTCCTACGGATGATGGGAAACTATCTCCACGACCGACAGCTTCTTTACGAAACAACAGAAGGCCCCCGCAGAAAGCAGATCACTGCTGGAGCAGCACAGGGCTCAATCCTTGGACCTGATCTGTGGAATATCTCATATGATGGGATCCTCCGCATGGAGATGCCTGAAGATACCTTCCTGATAGGGTACGCAGACGACATCGGCGCAGTGATAACGGCGAGAGACCACGAAGATGCACAGAGGAAACTAAACCAGGTAATGAGGCGCGTATACGCCTGGATGGAAGACCATGGCCTAAGCCTCGCAGCAGAGAAAACGGAGATAGTCCTTCTGACCAGGAGACAGACCCCGACGATTATCGATTTCATGGTAGGGTCAGAAGTAACTACCAGTAAGGCGGCAGTGAAGTACCTTGGAATCGCTATAGATTCCAAACTCACTTTTTGGCAACAGATAAAACAAGCATCTGAGCGAGCTTCGAAGGTAACCTCCTCAATCAGTAGACTCATGGCGAACGTAGGCGGTCCAACAGCAAACAAACGAAGACTGCTTATGTCGATCACGCATTCCATTCTACTATATGGCAGCGAGATCTGGGCCGATACACTCAAACAGGAGAAATACAGGAAACAGATTGCCGCAGTACAGAGGCGCGCAGCACTACGCGTAGCAAGCTCGTACCGAACGGTGTCGGAAGCAGCCGTCCTCGTAGTCGCGGGAGTGACCCCAATTGATCTCCTTGCGGCAGAGAGGAAGTACGTCTACGAGAAAAAGACGGAAATTGGAGCGGAAGCAGCGACGGTGGAGGCGAAGGAGCTTACCAAACAGCAGTGGCAGGAGAGATGGAGCTCAGAAAGCAGAGGGCGATGGACTGCGAGACTTATCAAAGACGTTGCCGAATGGAATGGACGGGAACACGGTGATGTAAATTATTACGTCACCCAGTTTCTTACCGGACACGGATATTTCAATGCCTACCTCTACAAGATAGGAAAAACAGGGAGCGCAGCTTGCCAATACGGCGACTCACAAGTGGATGACGCAAACCACACGTTTTTCGCCTGCAACAGATGGGAAGCTGAAAGGAGTACGCTGCAATCGCTGATCGGGGTCATCACCCCGGACAACATAGTGACAAAGATGTCAAATAGCGATCAGAATTGGAATCGAGTATGCTCATTCTTAGAAAGGGTACTCAAAACAAAGAAGAGAGAAGTAGACCAAAACGTGTATCGGAACCCCTAAGCTCAAACGAGGATGGGGGATGTACGACAGAACACAAGCTAAGAAAGCCATCACCCTGAAGTAATGCAACAGCGGTCCCAGGGTGAATCCGGCTGTTTTCACAAGGGCCACTTGATGGACACATGCTGTCCCAACGTCCTTCAAAAAAAAAAAAAAATAAAAAGAAAAAAAAAATTATTATTATTATTATTATTAATGTCCCCACCTAATGCTGAACATGTTCAACAACGCTTGGTACTGATCAGTAAAGACAAAGGAGACCCGGATTCACTATCGGCATACAGGCCTCTGTGCATGCTGGACACCGCGGGAAAACTCTTCGAAAAACTACTAAAACCACGGCTGATAGCGGCAGTACAAACATCAGGTGACTTGTCCAAGAGACAGTATGGCTTCAGGAGAGGCAGATCTACGATCGGAGCCATTAAAGAAGTAGTGTGCGCCATCATTACTCCAAGAAGATTGTCCTGCTAGCAACCCTGGATGTACGAAACGCCTTCAACTCGGCCAGGTGGAGCGATATCCTCAACGCACTCGAACGGAGATTCCACATACCAGCGTACCTCCTACGAATAGTGAAGGACTATCTCAGGGATCGAGAGTTGATCTACGAAACCACGGAAGGCCCGAGGAGAAAAGAAGTAACATCAGGTGCAGCGCAAGGATCAATCTTAGGACCAGACCTCTGGAACATCTCCTACGATGATATCCTTCGCATGGATATGCTGAGGACACCTTTCTGGTTGGGTACGCTGATGACATCGCGGCGGTGATAACGGCAAGAGACACCGAAAACGCGCAAAGGAAGCTAAGCCAGGTCATGCGACGAGTGAACTCTTGGATGGATGATCACGGGCTAAGCCTGGCTAGAGAGAAAACGGAGATAGTCCTTCTAACGAAGAAGAGGATTCCAACTCAAATCGACTTCCAAATTGGCACCGAAGTGATACGAAGCAGCGTTGCGGTGAAGTACTTGGGATTGAGGCTCGACACAAAGCTAACTTACTGGCAACAAATTAAAACAGCAGTGGAAAGAGCCTCAAAAACAACTGCTTCACTCAGCAGATTGATGGCAAACATAGGTGGACCGACGGCCGGTAAGCGAAAGCTGCTGATGTCCACAACCCACTCCGTTCTTCTGTATTTAAGCGAAATCTGGGCAGACTCACTAAAACAAGGGAATACCGAAAACATATGGCGGCCGTACAAAGACGCGGAGCCCTACGTGTAGCCAGCTCGTACCGAACAGTGTCGGAACCAGCTGTCCTCGTGATCGCAGGAGTGACTCCCATCGATCTCTTAGTGGCAGAAAGGAAGTACGCCTACGACAAAAAGGCTGAAATTGGACTGGAAGCCGCAACCGAGGAGGCAAAAGAGCACACCAAGCTGAAGTGGCAAGAGCGCTGGAGCTCGGAACGCAGAGGACGGTGGACAGCAAAGCTGATCAGGAACGTAGCCGATTGGAACGAACGGAAACACGGTGAGATAAACTATTACATTACCCAGTTTCTCACCGGACACGGTTATTTCAACGCTTTCCTCCACAAGATCGGCAAAAAGAGTAGTCCAGCCTGTCAGGTCAGTATGGAGACTCTACAACAGATGAAGTCCATCACACTTTTTTCGCCTGCAGCAGATGGGAAGCCGAACGCCGAGAACTGGCAAAGAGCATTGGGGACTTCAGCCCAGAGAATATGGTACAGAAGATGCTAAACAGCGATCAAAACTGGCATAAAATCTGCACGTTTATAGAACATATTCTCAGAAGAAAGAAAAGAGAAGAAGAAAACGATCGGGAAACAGTTGAACCCGCAAGATAATCCCGTAAGGGAAACATGACAACCCCCCTGAAGTAATGCAAAGAGCGGTCCCGGGGAGGTGGGTCAGACGCCAAATGGGTTATGCAGGAGTTTTAGTCTAGGTATATTCATATATTGAAGGAGTCCGACACACGGGGAAGGTCAATGGGTAAACGCCAAAAAGGCCTCCTTATGGTGCATAAAGCATTTCTCCGACATCCCTTAAAGGAAAAAAAAAAAAAAAAAAAAAAATTATTATTATTATTATTATTATTATTATTATTATTATTTGTATTATTATTATTATTATTATTATTATTATTATTATTATTATTATTATTATTATTATATTATTATTATTATTATTATTATTATTATTATTATTATTATTATTATTATTATTATTATTATTATTATTATTATTATTATTATTATTATTATTATTATTATTATTATTATTATTATTATTATTATTATTATTATTATTATTATTATTATTATTATTATTATTATTATTATTATTATTATTATTATTATTATTATTATTATTATTATTATTATTATTATTATTATTATTATTATTATTATTATTATTATTTTCCCACGCCTTTTCCCCCTAGATACCGAGCAAGCTGCGGTCCATTTACACCGAGTACGACGGCAGTTACAGTTTGCAAGTGGTATCGACACTTTTATTATGGTTGCTCCAGGAATTTTCGGAACTGCTTTCGACATTTCGTGCACAAGATGTTCACACTTTAATTTGTTCAGCTCGTCAATAACATCTTGTCGATTACTCCTCTGCTGGATATAATGATATGGACTACGCGGATTTGATTTAGCCTTTCTCGTTGTTTGATCTAATGTGCCAGTTCCCGACATTTTCTCCATAGGTTATGTTGATGTTGCTAGAAAGCGGTACTGCTACATCCAAGATATATATCAAAGACTTATCGATGCACACTATTTCACACTATATAATGGTCTATTCGCTAGTATTATATTATCAGTAGTCATCGGTCGATCCCAGTACAATTTCGAGTTAGAACCTCACGTACTTCGTACTGATAGTATAGTTTCTTTCAATCGACGAATTTGAATCTCGTGGCTAGCACTTCGTGTACATATGATTTTAACTCAATCATTATGCCGCTTGAGGTGATCGTTGAAGCTTCATTGCTTATCTCGTGCCTACCCAGGTGTTGAGGGTATCCCATGGATTGGTTTACACTTTCCTTGTTCTATAATATTGGGAGCCGTGCGGATGTTATTGCTCGGTTGAAACTCCAAGTCACCCAATTTCAGTACACTGAAATTTAGTATCCAGCTGCATTAAAAGATTGTATCTGTGGTTGTTATTACGGCTTTCGGCGAAAAATCGTCGCAGCTGATCAACTTGCACAAAGTGTTGGATGTATATGTCTATTATTCCTTAACCTCCTTCATCTCTGTACTACCGCTCTTAGGTGGTGATAGAGGTAAGATGTCAACACTGATCTTAGATTACATTCAATACCTTCCAGATCAGTTTGACTTCACTTTATGAGTCCGAAGGAATATTTTAACACCGGGACAGCATATGTGTTGACGGCTTTTATGAGGTTACCCCTGTTTAGCTTGGGTTTACATAGACGCTTCACTCTGTCATTAAAACGAGTCCTGATGTGGTGTTTAATCCTGCTTTTTTGAATTCCACCCATTTCTTGAAGGCCGAGATATTAGTTGCTCTCTTCTTCCCCCAGCACTGCTCTATTTAGTATTAACCCATCATCAAAAGTGAAACCGGTTCGCACGATCTTTACTATAACAATTTCAACTGCTTTACATTAATTATCGAATCCAAAGTTCATGCGAATGACACTGCTTAAGTTGCTGACTATGTTGAGCAGGCTAGCAATATGTTGTCTGGACCTTGCAAATAACTTAAAATCATCCATAAATAGTAGATGAGTGATGTTACTTTGCAGATCGACGATCTTGATACGATATTCATCCGATGATTCGTTAAGGATTCTGCTTAGTGGAGCTAGACTAAGGCAGATCCATAAAGAACTGAATGAGTCACCTTGGAATATTCCTGTTTTTATGCAGATCTCCCTTGTTCTTATTCCTCCCATATTTATAGTAGTCTTCCACTGTTTCATGGCATCTTCGAAGAAGGATATCAGTTTGGGCTCCGGTAGGAGTGCGGGACAATATCAAATGCCTTTTGGTAGTCAATGTAAGCTAAACTGAGGTTACGCTGGTTATGAGTTGAGTTGTTAGTAACGGTAGCGTTCATGATGATCAGCTCTTTGTATCGTCTGGAATTTCTGGAGCATCTTTCTGTTCGCTTGGAATGATTTTATATGATTCACAGTGCTGCCAAATTCGGTCACTGATGGATGTCAGTATCTTTGTATAAGGTTGGCAAACAAGTTATCGGCCTGTAATTCACCGAATTGTCCGGTTCTAAATTCTTAGGGATTAGGAAGGTTCTTCCTTTTGTGAATAAATTGAAATTCCTGACAATGTGACCATGTGCGTTAGTGAATTTCCTTAGCCAGCAATTTTGAAGTTCATCCAGACCCCGCGCCTTCCAATTCTTATTTTTCTTATTCTTATTCATCTATATTGACTGGGGAGGTGCTCATATGTGGATACTCAGGCGCTGTACTTGTGCACAAAGTGGATTGAGGATTATGAATTAGGGGGTTTTCCCATATGCTTCCCCAAAATATTTCGAGAGACGTCACATCGGATATTTGTTGGGCATTGTGTTGATAATTGCTAGTCAGTTCAGCGTAAAATTTCCGTTGGTTGTTTTAAAAGTTTTTGAAGTCCGTCCTTCTTGCCTGAATGGCCAGACATATTCTCAATCGAGAGCTCAAGGCTTGTAGTCTCTGGGTGAGTCTTTCAAGCTCCTGGTGTGTCATTTCCTCAATCAAGCGAGGGCGCACGATACTACTGACCTTGCTGATCAAATGCCGAGTCCTAACACCACTTTTATATTGGGTTAGGCGACCAAACTTGCCTCGTAGCACGGATATCTTGGCCTCAAATCGGTGTTTCCATAATGCACAGAAAATTATGCTTAGAACATATTCTAAGTCATGAAACTTGTAAGTGGCGCACAATGATGTTATTTAAATGTTCGATGATTGCAGCCATCATTTTGGTCATATAAACTTTGGGAATTTTTGGTCTACATAATGAATCCATTCCCTGAAATTCTATTAGAGCTTCATCAAATTTATCAAAGACCAAGTGGAACAAGACATCTCCAGTTCCTAATGAAGAGCGATAGCTATTCAGCTCTTCCTCAGCTTGCAGGGCGTTTTCTGTTAATTGACGCTCATTTTTTAATATTAATATTACTATTATTATTATTATTATTATTGCCACGCCTCCGTCTCGGGAACCAAAACAGAAAAACTGTATACTGGTGGACCGACAAGATCGTAGCTCTCCGAAGAAAATGCCTACATCTGAGGCGCAGAGTCACCAGGGGAAGAAGAAGAAATGTGGAACTCACTGCAAACACAATAACGGAGTTCAGTAATGCAAGGACTGAGCTCAAGAGAGCAATAAAACAGAGTAAAAAGAAGAAGTGGGAAGCCCTTCGCCGAGATGTGAGCAACGATCCTTGGGGACTAGGCTATAAGATCGTAATGCGAAAGATGGGAAGACGGATGACCAGCTCGGACCTCAGCGAGGAAAAAATGCGGAACATAGTGGAAACTTTATTCCCAACTCACCCCACCAGACCCCCCGACATCCCCACGACTCCGCTAGAAGAAGTGCCAATATTCACTGAAGAAGAGTTGACTCTGGCAGCGAAATCTGCAGGGTATCCGAAAAGCCCCCGGCCCTGACGGAATACCAGTAGAGATTCTTAAAAAGATAGCACAAATATTCCCACAACTGAAGCGGTGTTCCCCAGAAGATGGAAAATGCAACGACAGGTACTAATCAGCAAGGGCAAAGGCAACCCAGATACCCCATCAGCATACAGGCCTCTATGCATGCTGGACATCGCAGGGAAACTTCTGGAAAAACTGCTGAAGACGAGGATAATATCAGCCATACAAACAGCAGGAGGTTTAGCCGAAAGACAGCATGGCTTCCATAAGTGCCACTCTACTATTGGAGCAGTTAGAGAAGTGATAAAGTCCACACAAATGGCCCAACAAGGAAATCACCACTCAAGAAAAATTGTCCTACTAGCAAGTCTGGATGTCCGAAATGCTTTTAACTCAGCCAGATGGACGGACATAATACACGCGCTCGAACACGACTTTAGCATACCCGAGTGCCTCTTGAGGATGGTGAAAGACTACCTAAAAGACAGAGAGCTAATTTACGACACCAAAGAAGGCGCGCGTAAGAAAGCAAATCACCGCTGGAGCGGTTCAATTCTGGGACCCGACCTCTGGAACATCGCTTACGATAACAGGATTCGCATGCAGATGCCAGAAGACACGCTTCTAGTAGGGTGCGCGGACGACATTGCCGCAGTGATAATAGCAAGGGATACTCATAATGTACAAATGAAATTAAACCAGATGATGAAAAGAGTCCTACCCTGGATGCAAGAACATTTCCTAAGGCTAACTGCAGAAAAGACAGAGATAGTCCTGCTAACCAAAAAGAGAATCCCGACCAGAGTTGATTTTCAGGTAGGGCAAGAGACGATCAAGTACCTGGGGGTAGTCCTTAATACGAAACTCACCTTCTGGCAACAAATAAAGGGCGCATCAGAACGGGCTGCAAAAGTAACGACAGCACTAAGCCGACTAATGGCTAATATAGGAGGCCCGACGGCTAGCAAAAGAAAACTTCTAATGACGGTAACAAACTCTATTCTCCGGTATGGGTGTGAAATATGGGATGAAGCCCTGCGCCAGGAGAAATACAGAAAACCGATGGCCGCAGTCCAAAGACGCGGTGCCCTACGCATCGCGAGCTCATATAGAACTGTACCAGAGGCAGCTATATTGGTAGTCGGCATTGTTCCATCGATCTCCTCGCAACAGAGAGAAAGCACATCTACGATAAGAAATCCGAAACTGGAAAGGAAGCAGCTGTTCTTGAAGCGAAAGAACATACGAAACAGCAATGGCAAGAGAGATGGAACTCAGAATGGAGAGGCCGGTGGACTGCTACACTAATCAAAAGCATTGACAAATGGGCACAACGAAAATATGGCGAAATAAACTACTATGTCACCCAGTTTCTAACCGGACATGGTTACTTCAGTAGCTACCTAAAGAAGATCGGGAAAGCCAGGAGCGCTTTTTTCCAGGATGGAGACTCTGAAAACGATGACGCGAAACACATGTTTTTCGAGTGCACCAGATGGATAACAGAAAGAAGTGAGTTGGAACAACTGATCAGCCCTATCACTCCAGACAACATCGTCGAAAAGATGTCCGCGAGTGCACGGAACTGGGATAGAGTGTGCGAAAAAATATTAAAAGCCAAAAATAGAGAGACAGCCTAACCGGCAAGAGAGCTAAACCCGCAAAAGAGAACAACATAAAATGAAAAAGCCGGTTCCCAGGAGAGGAAAGAAAACGACACCACTCTGAAGTAATACGAAAGTGGTTCCCGGAGTGGATGGTGTCAAGATAAAAGGGGTTAAGGTGGTTTTTAGTGGGTGTGAGTCGCACAGTACTTGAAGAAGAGCGGGACTACTTCTCGTCGTTATTAGCTGTTCCACCATCCCCTAAGCCAAAAAAAAAACTTATTATTATTTAGCGAAATTCTAGAACTTCAACGGTGATATAAATAACAAATATTATAAACTAAGTTATATACTTACTATTTATTAAAACAATAGTTTTCGCTGTGCCATTGTGACGAGAAGATCTATTGTCATTATTCACATTTCTCATCATTTTTCGTATTAAGTGTTATAATATAACCGTAACTTTAATATTTTTTCAAGTTGTTCTGCAATAAAGTAATATTACCTCAGATTCATTTGAACACAACCTATCGTAAATAAAACGCACCATTCTGTGGAAAAAAAACTCTGTGGCAAGAATGTATGTGTAATCGAAAACATCTAAACAATAATTTTGTAGATATTCAGGAACAGCCTTATTTCACAAAATCTAAAAAAATAAACAATCGCACATGTATCAGATACAAGTGGAAGTATTATAGATGGGTACGTAACACACGTATACAGAAGTTATATGCTTAAGAGAATAAAAACACAAATCGAAACATAAAAAATTACAGTATTACATCTTCTAAACTTGACACTAATCAATTAATAATAAATCGAAATAATTTGTTTCCACAACTTCGCGTGGATCAGACCAGATAATTAACTATGATTATGAGGTCTTCTTCTATTCCAAATTATTCTGAAGATAAACATAGTCGTTGTTTTTTTTTTTAACATAATTCTCAAAGCAATATGTATACCAAATTTTCTTTCGTTTTCATTAACTTTTTTTGATATTTAACACAGAATTTAAATTATTCACTGATATTGTTTTGTTTTTTGTTAGTTAGTAGCATACTCGTATATGTAGACTGATACAGCTATTAAAATCCTCAAATTTTATACATAAGTATATCTTCCCGATAACATTTTTTTCCGAATACTGACTTCTATGCTTCATAGTGATTCTTCCTAGAAGATCATGTCGCAATGCTAAATATAGATATTTCGTTTAAAATAATGCCATTGCGCAAATTGAGTTGCTATATGCGACGATCCGAGCAGTACAAATAATTTTCATGAAATTATGGAACTTTCCCATTTTATAACTAATAAATGCAACGGAAAACATTTTATACTAATTACATAGCTTAAGAAAATATAATATATTCGAAATATGAAGTTCATATCTATATAAATCCCTAAGCAGAATGTCTTATTTATTTTACTGATTTAGTATATATTGGTAAATTCAAATACAATTATAATCTTAATATGTTTGCAAAATTATGTTATTTCCTTAAATTATTTAAATTCTTGAGGTTTTATGTACTTATAATGTAGACGTACGTATTATGCATGTAAGATTTTAGGTCCTTACTCAGCAAGTGCGAATTTGGAAATTGGTAAAGTTAAAATATCGTTTCTATTCAGGGCCATGTAAACATTCTTCGAGATAAATGTGAACTTTCGTGTCGGTTTATAGAATGATCTACAATCTACATGTACGAGTATGTAAATATCAAGATAAGTTAAGCCGGTGGTAATTCTGAAAAGTTTTCGAAAATGTAGTAAGTGACATGTAAACAGCTTATGGAATTTCTTGTCCTATTAAAATCATATTCGGATATCTAAGCACACAGTAAATTTCCAGAAGCTATACAGTTTGGAATATTGTAAAAAGTTTTTGAAGCTGTGTATCAACAATTCAACAGGAGATGATGAAAGCTGGACTCGAAAAAGATTTAAGCTCTCAAACAATGATGACATCAAAAATATTGGGACTCAGAAGTAATCCGCTCAAGAGAATCTAAACGTAAAACAGGAATCAGACTAACAACAGGCATTCTGCTACTTCACGATAAAGCGGTTCATATTACTAACAGTACTAAGGCTTTTACGAAAGCTTATGGCTTCCAGTAATTAGCTCATCACTGGACAACCTCACCTGGTAGAGTGTGACTACCATTGTCCATTTCCAGTTAAAAAACGACTCTCGCTAAAAGCATGTTTAGTTATTGATTTTATTAAGACCTACAAAATGTATTCATTAGGGTGGCAAGAAAGTAATTTCGGTTTTTAATGTGGTATAAAACTTTTTTCTTTTATATAACACTTATATTAGACTTATGATATAAGATTTAATTGATCTACCAGAACGTTAGTTATTTTTGAGTGAAAAATCTCCAGAACGGAATTTCTTAAACCAATTCTAACACTTTCGTTCGGTTAAGCAGTCAACGCCGATTGCCTGAAATTAAATTTTTGCATTTGGCCTTATTTTGCTTTATGAAATCAAATTTTAACGTTTGACATTATTTCACTCTGTGAAAGTGAAATAAACAGCTCTTGGCATTACTTCACTTTCCATCGTTTTTAATTTTGTTTTCCCGATATAAATCGATTCCATTCTAAGAAAATACAAAAGCAAAATATGTCTTCATGCATGTATACCACCTTGATCAAAAAGTTTATGCAGAAAATTAAAAATACAAGTTTATTCATCTAAATCTATATTGCCCCTTAAAGTAATCCTCGTCGACTGCAACACACTTAGGCCAGCGCTTGATCCAATCCTCGAAACATCTTTTCGGTATGTCCATCAGTGCTTCCTGCGATTTTTCCATTACTTCCTCTCGGCTGCTGAAAAGCTTTCCCCGTAGTGGTTTATTAACTCGATTGAACAGAAAGAAGTCACAGGGATCCAAATCAGGTGTATTCGGTGGCCGTTGGATTGTATTTGTTGCATTTTTTGTCAAAAAATTACGAATAATGATGGCACTGTGCGACGGTGCGTTATCATGGTGCAAAATCCATGAGTTTTCTGCCCACAATTCTGGTCTCTTTCGCCGAATTGCTTCACGCAAACAACTCATAATTCTCAAATAATAATCTTTGTCTACTGTCTGACCTTCTGACAAAAATTCATGATGCACTACACCGTTGTAATTCATGAAAAAAGTGAGCATTGCCTTCTTTTTTGACTGAAAACGACGTGGTTTTTTTGGTCTCGTCTCATTTGGTGAAAGCCATTCACTTGCCTGATGTCTGGATTGCGTGTCGTACTCATAAGCCCACGTCTCGTCTCTAGTAATGATCCTTTTGATGATTGTGGGATCGGATTCAGCCTCGCAAATCATTTCTTTTGCGACGTCAACACGGTCTCTTTTTTGCATGAAAGTGAGGTTTTTTGGCACCAACTTTGCTGCTACACGACGGAAACCCAAATCATTAACCAAAATGTCTTGGACGGATCCATAGGCAATGTTCAAGTCCTCCGCTATCTCTCTGATGGTTAATTTGCGGTTATTGGCCAACATTTCTTTTACTCCATCAATGTTTTCGTCGGTTTTCGATGTCGATGGTCTGCCACTGCGTTCATCATCTTCGATTGACTCACGACCACTTTTGAACCCTATCGTGACAAAAAGTAAACGACCGTTTTCTTTAGAAAATCGTTGTCGAAACACTTTTCCAACATTTTCAACGTTTGAATATTCTTTTCTACCTCTGAAGGTTGCGATTGTTTACTAATATCCAACCATTCTTCAATTTTAAATTGCTCCATAGAGGTTCAACAACTAAATCATGTTAATATAAATATAAAAGTTATAATTATTATTATAAGTATATATAAAATTTAAACACTTTTTTATTCACGGTAATAATACATCTCTTCTCGTACTGCGAAAATCTACGAAAAAACAGTCCAAAACTAAAACATAGAAACAAACCATCCTCGAAAAAATATGTGCTAATGACCTGCCTGTAATCCACCTGTAAGTATCGTACCCTGATACAGTGACCTCGAAAGTAATGCCTCGTCATACGTTACATCCGATATTTTGTCTTGCTCTCCATATTCGCGGCTTCCAAGCCAATGGTCTCGAACGCATTTTTGACGTCATGCAGCGTTATTTCGATTATGTTAACATCGTTGACGTGTACGTGTATTTGAACGAACTCTTTAAATATTGTGCCTTTGATATTGATTTGTGAATCTTACACAATTTTTTAAGATCTATGTATTAGGTTGTCCGATTTTCGCTCAGTCGGAAATAAGAAGTTCATGGGTGAACATTAGTGCCAGATCGTTAAATTTTCTTTTTTTTATAAAATAAATTGGTACGTGTGCTTGACGTGTGAGAACTTTAGGGTTGAATTATTTACCATGCTGTCGGCAGTTCAAATTCGAACCCTCTTCCTTTACGAATTTAAAATGGGACATAATGCGTCATTGGCAATAAAAAACATTAATGGCACATTTGAGGATGTAATGGTAAACAAACGCACTGTATATCGTTGGTTTTGAAGTTCCGGAAGATTTCAGCCTCGAAAATGGACCACGTGGGAAACCGCAAACGTTAGTTGACGACGATGTTTTAAGAGGACGATGTGGATGCGGACCCAACGAAATCGGTGCAGGAGATTGCACAAAGCATGGGAGGATCCCCAATTACAATAAGTCGACACCTTTCTATTATAAAAAAACAGTAGAGAAACTCTATAAGTGGGTACCCCATGACCTGAGTGAATCCTAAAAACTACATTAAGAAACCAAACTGAACCGTTTTTGCACCGGATGAAAAGTGGATACTGTATGATAATCGTAAAAGCCAAAACACACCCCCAAGCCATCTTCACCCAAAAAAGGGTCATCATAACCTTTGGTGGACATCGAAAAGACCAATCCACTTTTCATTTCTTCAACCAGGAGACATATTGCATGCCAAATTGGCTGAAAAGCAACCTGCGTTGGTCAATAGGCACGGTCCGATCCTTTTGCATGACAATGCTAGACCGTATACCTCACAAGTAACGGTGCAAAAACTGTTGCAGTTGGGATTTGAAATTATTCCGCATCCACTGTACTCTCCTTATATTTCCCCAAGGGATTATCATCTTTTCTGCAATCTGGATTCATTTTGCCGACAGAAGGTCATCCGGAACTAAGCAGAGGTCATAAAAGCCTTTGAAGATTTCATTGCCTCAAAAAGTCAGCACTTCTACGAAAAAGGAATATTTGAGCTTGTATCACGTTGGAAAATGTCATAGATGCCAACGGATCCTATTTTGATTGAATAAAAATTTACAGAAAAATAATATTGGATTTTAAATTTTTATTATAAAATTGGATATTTCATGTGGGACAACCCAATAAAAGAAATCGTATAAAAGCATTGCATTTATCCGGTATCGGTAAGGTCTTTACGACTTTGATAGAGAAGCGTACGAAGATGGTTGGGAAACGAAAATAAGACATTTCTCTGTATACCTCGTCTCTATATATACTATCATAAATGAATTTAAAATTGGTAAAAGCTGGTGTGTTTCAGTCTAGTGTGAACATTTTTTATGTGATATATGTATATATCATACATCTTCTGACCTAAAGCCACATTGATCAGTCGATCACATACCTTCGTAGTAAGCAAATGTCCGCGGAGGGGCTACTACAAAAAGAAGCAGCAACCGCTGAGATGACAGCAAAATGGAAAAGGAAAACCAAACCAACTCTTAATATAGTGAAGCGCCATACTCTATCGGCTTCAACTCAACAGTTGCAAGGCGGAGCGTCAGTAGTTAGAATATGTCCTGACGAAGTAGATTGCAGCCAAAACATCTCCGACGGTGGGAGAGGGCATTATACGGGAGATACGAATAGGAAGAAGTAGAATCTCTTATAAACAGGACCATTATGCTACAAAAAAGAATGCTACCTATCAAGGCTAAGCAAAGTGCGAGGAAAGAAAAAGGGAAGCAAGTTTGTGATGGGTCTTATCAACAAAAAAGTGCAAGCTAGGCTTATAGATGAAGACGCAGTGACTTTGACTTGGGAAAGGATCTTAGAGAAAGCATTGTCTATTGAACTTGTACAAAATGAAATCGAAACAATTCATTCAAAGTCTTCTAGTGTCAATTACGTCATATTCGCCGCGATTACGATAATCCAAGTCAAGTAAGTCCTAATAGACGCCCAAATTCACATGCGCACTCAGATCCAAAAGCATTGGTTCGAGACTATCGATCGTGGCAACAAAGGAACTACCGTTCTCCATCTCCGCTAAATAAAAACAATCACAGTCACAAGGGGAAAACAGCTTATAAGCACAACATTCAGTGTTTTAGATGTCATAAGTGGGGCCACATATCAAAAAACTGCTACACCACAAACATAAGGCAAATGAAGCGACAAGGGAACATATACGAACTGAGGGAGACAACATCGAATCAGGGAAGCAGCTACAGCAGTGATTTAAATTATGTGAAATGTGTAGATTTTAGCAATATAAGCTGTATAAACAAAATAGATAACGCATTATATATATTATCAACCCTAAGGGGTTGATACCCTTTTACTGTTGCCAGGGCGCCGGCGGAAAGATAGAAGGAAGAGAAAGGAAAATTGTTTTGTAGTGGTTTGAAACTCAGGTGTGTTTGCGATATTCGCTCTCCAGGGGTGGGAGTCCGGAACAGGACGGAGAGTTTTTCTTCACTCAGAGTGATTCGAGATATAATTCCCAGTATTTTTTTCATTGCTTGAAACTCTTATAACAGCCAAATCTACGTGTCAGTGTTATGCCTTCACACGCAGAATTTTTTTGTCTGAGTTCCAATTATACAATGAAAAACAGATTTTGCCATGGGCAGGATTCGAACCTGGACCCTCCGAGTGAGAAGCGTTTGCTACTACCACTACACCACGGCCACCCGTGGTATGTTGTAATAATAACATATTTAACATGGAAGTAGATTCGGGTGCATGCATTTCCGTTATTCAATATAACATGTTTAAGGACATCTTTCCAGAAACGAAAATTCAGAGTTGTGATAAAAATGTACATGTCATATCGGGAGATCAAGTAAAGATAGTTGGTGTTGCGAACCCTGTAGTGTCTGTCAGAAATAATGAAAATTGTAATCTTAAGCTGTATTTGGTGGAAACTAGTAGACAATTCACTCCTCTTTTAGGTCGTAGTTGGATGGATATTTTGTTTAAAGATTGGCGGGGGACATTCAATTTTGGCTTACGGGAGACTGTGGAGTTAGACAGACTTTTTGCAGAAAATATAATATTCCCAGTTAGGTACAGCAATTGGGCATATCCGATGGTTGTGGTAGATAAGGGAAATGGAGCAGTTCGACTGTGCGTTGACTGCAAAGTAACAATTAATAAGTACGTCGACACAAATCACTATCCCCTTCCTAGAGTCGATGAAATTTTTGCTAGCTTGGTAGGATGTAATGTATTCTGTACTATAGATTTGGAGGGAGCGTGTGCTCAACTAGAAGTTACAGAAAACTCACAGCCGTATCTTACCATTAATACTCACAGATGACTGTACAGGCATCGACGCTTTGTATATGGGGTTAAATGTGCTCCTGCAATTTTTCAAAGCACGATGGATCAAATTTTAGTGGGTATAAAGAAAGTTAAGTGCTTTATAGATGACATTTTGATAGTTGGTAAGGATGAACAAGAATGTGAAACAATCCTCCTGGAGGTTTTGGAAAGGCTAAAGATTCATGAAAGCTAATATATCCAAATGTAAATTTTGTTGGGTATTTGGGTCATTGCATATCTGGAGAAGGTATTAAACCAAATTATGAAAAACTGGAAGCAGTAAAAAGAGCCCCAACTCCTCGCAACCTACAGCAGCTTAAGTCATACTTAGGATTAATAAATTACTATTCGCGTTTTGTTAGGAATTTTTCGGCAGAGCTTAAGCCTCTTTATAATTTAACAAAACAGGATGTTAGATTTGAATGGTCGCAAGAATGTGAGAAGGTTTTTCAAAAAAGCAAAAGTCTGCTTATGAACAGCTCGATTCTAGTCCACTATGACCCAGAAAAGGAGATAATTGTTAGTTGTGAGGCGAGTCCTTATGGGGTTTCAGGTATTCTATCTCACATTGTAAATGGGGAAGAGCGACCGGTTTTATTTACGTCTAGCACGTTAAGTCCGGCCGAACAGAATTATTCTCAGCTTCACCGTGAGGCACTGGCAGTAGTATTTGCGGTGAAAAGGTTCCACAAATATGTGTATGGGAAAAAATTCACTATCCATAGTGATAGTCTTCCCTAGAGGGAGATTTTAAACCCAAAGAAAGGTACTCCTCCGGCAGCAGCCGCCCGAATCCATCGTTGGGCAATTTTTCTTAGTATTGTAAAATGTTTGTGTGGGTACAAATAATAGAACTTATTCTTTTCAATACAAATCCCTTTATTCAGTACAGTTACAATTCACTATTTAATTCTTTCTCTCAGTACAATTCAATTTCTCAACCACTTATACTTTTCTTATCTTTTACTTAAACCACTTAATCACTTCAAATTACACTTTAGAACTAACTTGCATACCTTGGGGATGCTGGTATTTATACTCGAATGACATACTTCGAGAACAATCCTCGCCATCCAGCGTCCCATACAATTTCCAATTTGCTAGAAAATTCGATTCCACTCTCCAGTCGAGACTTTGTTATTCCAGTATCGAAATCTTCTGGGCTTCGACTATCGACATTTTCTGCTAGATGTCGCTGCTTACATTTAAGTGGTTATCACATTGCTCCCTCCCTACAGTTGTTCGTCCCGAACAACTTCGTCATTCACCATCCCGTTGAAATGACACATTCTATCCAAATGGACCACTTTCAATTTTCCTCGATTCCCACGCTGGATCCGGTAGACAACGTCATTAATGCGGGTTATCACCTTGTATGGACCTTCCCAGTCCTATTGCAATTTTGGTGATTTGCCTTTCTTACGCTGAGGATTATACAGCCAAACCAGATCTCCTTCGTTGAAACCGGAAGATTTCGCCTTGACATCGTACCTAGTCTTCATGCGGCTGCTTGCTAACTTCATCTTTTCTCTGGTGTCTTCATGCAATTTACGAATCCTGCTGCGCAAGTCATTCACGTAGTCGTTCACCTCTTTGGGCTCCGTCGGTGGGGATCCGAATTTTGCTTCACTTGGCAACCGAATTGTTTGGCCAAATAAGATCTCAGATGGTGTGTGCCCTGTTGAGCTATGGACCGCGTTTCGGTAGGCCATTAAGAAGAGGGGTATGTGTCGATCCCAATCCCGCTGGCAGTTGCTGACAACCTTAGATAGATGCTCATTCAAGGTCCGATTGAATCGCTCGACCATTCCATCAGATTGAGGGTGTAGTGGCGTTGTCCTTGTCTTTCTTATTCCCAAATATTGGCATATTTCCTGGAAGACTTTTGATTCAAAGTTTCGCCCTTGATCAGAGTGCAGCTCCATTGGGACCCCAAATCTGCTTACCCAGTTGTTGACTATCTGTTCGGCTACGGTCTTAGCCTCTTGATTTGGGATGGCAAACACTTCCGGCCACTTACTGAAGTAATCCATGACTACGAGAGTATATCAGTTTCCATTAAAGGTTTCGGGAAACGGCCCAGCGATGTCGATGGCTATTCGTTCGAAGGTGCTCCGACATTGTATTGTTGCATTTGTCCACGTGGCTTTATTTTTTGACCCTTGGTAGCTGCACATCTTATGCACTTTTTGCACCAATTCTTGACATCTTGTTTAGCGATTAGTCAATAGAAAAGTTCCCTTAACTTTTCCAACGTCTTGTTTATTCCCAAATGGCCTCCTGAGATTCCGTCATGTATTTCATGGAGCACTTGGTTGACTCTGGACCGTGGCACAATTAGCTGCATACGAGATGTTGTCCCATCTGCACTTTCCCATTTTCTCTTCAGCAATCCATCTTGCACAAAAAGCGAGTCCCACTGTGCCCAGTATGCCTTCAGAGTTTGGCTCCGATCTGATATCTGCTGCCAGCTTGGTCTTTCCTCGTGTTCTTTCTAGGCCAATATTGGTTCGATGTCATTGTCTGCCTGTTGGGAGGAACGGATTTCGTCTATACTCCAACCCTCTATTGGCTCAGTCCTGATCGTTAGGATAGTTGCCTGTTCTTTCGCTCCCTTACCACTGACTACTTCATTGCATTGTTTTACCTGTGAGACTGGGATAATTACCCTGGAGTCGACCCCTGCTACAGACTTCTGCCCCGCGAAGTAAGCATTTCCCAACTTATGGCTTCGGGAAGTTTGATCGGTTTCTTTGTATTCGTTTCTGCCGGTTTTTCTTTCTATTTGCTTGTTACCCCAGTGCAGGCAGCCTTCCCGTCGTACCGGTTCTTTACAATGCCCTTGCAAATGTCCTACTTTATTGCAGTTCCAGCAGCGCATCCTTCGTCTCTCGCGCGGGACATTTCGTTGCATGGTAGTTGGTCTTGAGCAGGAGCATTCACCAGATACTATTTCCCTTACGAAATGCATTCCTTTGGAAGCCTGATTGGATGCTTCCATCGCCAGAGCGAAGGCAAGTGCTTCAGCAAGGGTTCTTTTCCCGGCCATCCTTACTGCTGATTGTAGCTTCAAATCTGCAATTCCCCTGATGAATGCGTCCTTTGCCATTTCGTCGATTATTTCTTGGCCTGCTGTGGGATATGACAAATGTGCCAGTCTACTCACGTCTGCTTGGAGCTGTTGCAGTGTTTCTCCTCGTTGCTGCATACGGCCTTGCAATTGAACCTTGTAAACTTCCCGCATGTGGCTATCCCCAAACCGTTTCTCGATAGCCTGCACTAAAACCATATAGTCTCTATTCTTTTCGATATCGATTGTTTGTAACAATTCTGCCGCAGGACCACGTAAGGCCATCGCTAGGGCAAAGCACTTCTCCTTATTGTCCCAGTCGTTTGCACAGGCAGCCATTTCAAACTGCTTCTTATAAGTAGACCATGAGGTCTGACCATCGAATGAGGGAGGCTTCAACTCTTTTCTCCTTGGACCGGTTAAAGAACATTCTCGCAGTTTCTGTTTCCGCACTGTGTCGAGTTCTTTTGCCAGTTGCCGAACTTTGCTGTCCATTTCCTCGAATTTTTCGCCAACATTCTTCTCTATTCTATCAAATTTGTCATCAACGTTCTTCTCTATTCTTTCAAATTTGTCATCGATTTCTTCGAATTTTTGCTGGAGAATGTTCTTTTGTTCTTCCAGATTATTCTTTTGTTCATCCATTGTCTGTTGAAGACCGTGCAGATTGTTGGTTTGTTCGTTGAATTTTTGTTCAATGCTGCTCTTCTGCTCGTCTAGATTTTTCTTTTGTTCATCCAGCTTTTGTTCGAGGCTATTCTTTTGTTCTTCCAGATTTTTCTTTTGTTCGTCGAGACTGCTCTTCTGTTCGTCCATTTTTTGTTCCAGACTGTTCTTCTGTTCTTCCAGATTTTTCTTTTGTTGGTCGAGACTGTTCTTCTGTTCGTCCATTTTTAACAAGAGGAGTTGTATCATCGCAGCCATGTCATTGCCGGTACTTGTCTGTTCATCCTCGTCAACATCAAAGGAATATGCATCAGGATCATGTCCCTCGTTGTTCAAAGCCTCCTGAAGACGGAGCACCAGATCACTTTTTCCTCCACTGGCGCTGAGGCTTCTCTTGTTCAACTCGGATTTGAGTTGGACGAGGGTCAACTGCAATAGTTTTCGACCCATTCTAGCTTTTTCAAATAGTCAGAAAACACTTTTTTTATTACACACAATAAGTCCTATCCCACTTCTGACACCAATGTAAAATGTTTGTGTGGGTACAAATAATAGAACTTATTCTTTTCAATACAAATCCCTTTATTCAGTACAGTTACAATTCACTATTTAATTCTTTCTCTCAGTACAATTCAATTTCTCAACCACTTATACTTTTCTCATCTTTTACTTAAACCACTTAATCACTTCTCCTAATTAACACTTCAAATTACACTTTAGAACTCACTTGCATACCTTTGGGATGCTGGTATTTATACTCGAATGACATACTTCGAGTACAATCCTCGCCATCCAGCGTCCCATACAATTTCCAATTTGCTAGAAAATTCGATTCCACTCTCCAGTCGAGACTTTGTTCCAATATCGAAATCTTCTGGTCTTCGACATTTTCTGCTAGATGTCGCTGCTCACATTTAAGTGGTTATCACAGTATGTATGACTATACTCTTGTTCATAGATCAGCCACCAAAATGCAACATGCAGATGGATTGTCGCGCTTCCCCTCGAATATACTACAGGAATTGATGATGTCAACATTAGTTCATTGAGTATTAGTGACAGTGTTCCTCTCACGTTTAAGGAAATTGGAGTCCAAACTCAAGAAGTAAAAGATTTGGGAAAACTATTTACATAGATTTTTGAAAATCTGATTTCCTAGATCAATTCCACCTGGGTTTGAGATATACCATCGTAAGCAGGCAAATTTATCTATTCAAAACGATTGCAGTTTGTACGGTGATCGAAATCTTATACCTCCCAAATTGAGAACACAAACTTTTAAAATATTACATGATACTCACGTAGGGGTTAGCACGATCGTATGTATGGTGGTTGGGAATGGACGATGACATTGAGCAATATGTAAAGCAATGTCGTAGTTGTGAACTTACTTCAAAGAGGGTTTGTACAAACGAAACAATTAGCTGGCCTAATTCTGAAAGGTTTTTCGGTAGAATTCATATAGATTTCTTTTGTTTTAATAGAGACACATTCTTGATTTTAATGGACAGTTTTAGCCGCTGGATGGACGTAAAACTGTTAAGAACAACCACCGCTGGGTCAGTAATTGATGTTTTAAGAACGATTTTCTCATATTTTGGATTACCTGATACCATAGTATCAGATAATGGGCCGCCATTTGGGTCAGCGGTGTTTTTGAACTTTTGTCAAGATAATGGCATAAATTGTATGAAGAGTCCCCCTTACCATCCTCAATCTAATGGGCTAGCTGAAAGAGGGGTGCAAACCATTAAGTCAAGCTTAAAAAAACTGTTTTTAGATTCGCATAAGAGTTTAGTACCTATTAAAGTTAAAATTGAAAATTTCTTACTGAAATATCGTTCCACTCCAACTACAGTTACAAATGAGACTTCTTTTAATTTGATATTTAAGAGTTCCCCAAAAACATTAATGGATTTAATGAAACCATAGAGCAGAAAGCAAAACAAATGTCACGTGCAACTGTTATAAAGAAATTGGGGAATGTAGTGTATTTAATCAGTTTGAATGGAATTCAGAGAAAAGCACATCAGAACCAACTTAGAAGATCCACTATTAAAGTAATAAGATTTCCCCCAATACGAACCTGTCGACAATCTACGAGTAATACAGTTGCAGATGATTCAACCTTAATTTTAAGGAAGGGTCAAGGATTACATATGAAAAACCAGGCTCCAATAAGGAGATCAAAACGAATACATTTAGGGAAAAATATTCCGCGCTATAAGTATTGAAATCGAATTATATTTGAAAAGAAGTAATATTTGAAGTATATTGTTTTTGAATTTTCCTAATTTCCTAGTTGTTATTGGTGTTGGGTAGTTTTAAGTCTAAGATAAGTTGATGTCATTAGCTTAGTATTAAATCGGGGGAAATGTGATGTATGAATTGTTTTACACCCTACTGTATGATGCCGCTAGTTAAGTTATCAGCTAATTTGTTAAGAGCATTCATTATCTCAAATAAAGTCAGTCTTATTACAACAGCCGTGGGTATCAAATGTATTGTTCCCTACTCTAACAACAATAACAGCAGCCACAAGAGCACAGAAGCAGCAACAACAACAACTGAATCAAACAAAACCAACAAAAACAGCAACAGTCTCAAATGCAACATCAGCAAAAAAACCCAACAAGAAGTACCTCAGGAAAAACAACAACAACAGCATCGTCAATTCTTATAAAATGGAGTTAAGAGATACCACGGAACTGTGTAAGTCAGCTATATACTCGTATACACATTTTTTTTTAATAAACGTTTAAATTTAGACATGCGATTCACTGCAATACAATGGAACGTTATAATAAAATAAAATCTTTGTAAAAACAAATAAGCTGCAAACAATGTTAGTGAAGGGACTAGAATCGTTGACTGATCCGGAGAAGCTCCTTGCATTGCTGAAAGGGAAAGAATACGACGAGCTCAAAGTCGTAGAGGCTAAGCCATTCATCACGGCTAGAGCCAAAAGGGAGAAACGGAAACTACTGCTTTTTCTGTTTCAGCTCACTCCCAATATAAAACTGTATGTTCTAAGGAGCATCAAATTCCTGGATTACCAGTGCGTACAGTTGGAAAAAGTAAAGCGGAGCGATAGCAGTTTACAATGCGTTCGCTGCCAAAGGTTCGGGCACTCCGCGTTGAACTTCGAGATGCAGCCGCGATGCATGAAGTGTGGAAAGGACCACAAATCAGAGCAATGCGCTCTAGGTAGAAAGAAAAATATGATAGAAAAAAGTCAGCTCTCATGTGCTTTATGTAAGACCTCGGGACACACCCTAAACTATCGGGATTGTCCAATATATGAAAAGAGGAAATCTGGCTCGGCAACAAAAAATGGAGATCAAACATCCACCCGTACACATTCAAACGCTAGTCATCACTCCTCAAATTACCTACGCCCAAATGGCGGAAGGTGGAGGAAGCGAGGTACAAGAAGTGAAGGTAGCTTATCGGCCCCCAACGCCTAGAAAACCGGAAGCTGCGTCTGACATGTTAGCCATCTTGTTCTTTATTCAGGGGTATATGACTCAGTTTCAACTTCAGATAACAAAACAGGCTACGCGTGTGGACCAAACCTACTTGCTACTGCAGGCCGAACGTACTCCCAGTCGTAATGAGTACGAACATGGCAAAGCGAACTTTTAAGGTCTTTGCGTTGAATGTAAATAGACTGATAAGAATCGAACGAAGAGTCACGCTGTTTAAGTTGCTCAAAGACTCTGATGCGCTTTTGGTTAGCGAAACTAAACTAACCAAAAAACACAAAATGAGGCGCAAAAGATACAAAATAGTAAGAAGAAACCAACCCAACTTAATACAAGGAGGTGGTGTAGCGATCTTCATTAGAAACAGCCGTGTACTGCTTGAGGCATGCATTATGCACATCCCTCTCGGTAATGGGAAAAGGTTCTACATACATGGTTCTGTGCGCACCAAACACTGGAGAGAACCTACTACTCAATTTTTGGGGTCAGAACAGTATTTTGTACCGACTCGACTTAAAAGCGAAGGATAATCCGTCGGACAAAATATAGTTCCTGATAATCAATTCGGTTTAACTGTCATCCGATATCCAATAGAACAAATGCAAAAAACAATGCACGGGCCCTGCCTGATTGATTTGGTGACCTTATGGTTAGAAGGTTAGAAATCTTCAAGCTGAACTGGTTGGACATTAATAAACCTCTGCTATTCATTCTTCTGGATATGGTGACCAGTAGACAGTTCATCATGAAGAATGGCGAAGTAACTTTTGTAGAAACATTTATCATTTCAAATGGTCTACAACAATGTGCGGTTAATTCGCCAATCCTATTTAACATATACTCGTACAAATTTGATAGTGACCAAAACCAGATCTAAAAATCGAGGCTCTTACAAAGTAAGTCACCATCCTTCAGAGTTTACAGCGCAGGCGTGATTGCGGATGCGTTGACGCTTTTAAAAGCACACTCTGTACCCGCCCAGGAACGCGACCATTATGTACTCTATAATGTAGGGATTGTTCGATGTGGCTAGCCAGTGAATGTAGAACAGTTTCCACCAACTTTCCTGTACAGGAGGAATGTTGAGTCGTAGCCAAAGTCGCGGATCAAATCTGGATCGTATAGAGTTCAATCGAGAGATCGGTAGAGTGATAGACATAGGTCGGAAGTCCTTTGAGACAACATGAGACTATTTTCCAACTTTGGGAATGAAAACTACATTAACTTCTCTCCATAACACGGGAATGGAGATCATCAGACTTGATGGTTTAAAGCTCTGCAGCGCCCTGATGCTCTTGTAATCAGACCGTGAATTTTGATCGCGGCAGCAGTAGTCCTATTAAGGTTGTTACCGGCCGTGAACAGGGAACTACCTGAAATGTTCGTGTCCAGTAGCAGATTGAGTGATTCATTACTTGAGGTCGTCCAAGAGCCATCGGTTTTCTTCAAACAGTTAGGCATCATAGGATTTGTAGAGAGGATTTTTCTTAGCCGCGATGCCTCAGAGGTTTCTGTTATTTCGCCAGAATGTCTTCTGGGATTGTCACTTTGCCTTCCTCAGTTCTTTTTTATATATCATATTTTGAGGGATTCCTTATATGTATCCCAGTCAATCACCTTTTTTGTGCTTTTTGCTTGGTTTAAAAATTTCCTACAAACGTCCCAATTCTCCAATTCTGATGTGCAGCTTTTTCTTGTCTCTATATTTAATAAGAAAGCAGGAGCCAGGGTAAAATCCTTGACTTTCATGTCAAGGTCATTGGTGTTACGTGGGAGACTTAAGAGTTCAGAGGAGAGTTGTTTTAAAAGCGTTCCTCTGTATTTTGCTAATAAGTTTTCCCATAATTCCGGAATGCTAGTTGAAGGGAGGGGCATGCTGAATTGGATATATTTATGATCGGAAAAACAGTTTTCAGATGATATCCTCCAGTTGGTCATATTTGAGTGATGTTGTCATGTTGTTGGATATCCATCACTTCCTGTCGGTTATTAGTTATAAAATTCTTATACCATAGTTATAAAATTGCTGGTTATGTTACTGTGATTGGGTGGTAGATTTGGTCATTAAAATTCTAATAAAGCAACTTCACTATAATTATTTTTTTTATCTACAAGCAAATTTTATCCATATTAATGTACTATGTACTTCAACGACATCTTATGCAATGGAGCATTTTTTTGTGTGTACCACTGTGTTCATGGGAATGACGTTCATGAGTAGGCAAGTCTAGACAGGCACATAGGCAACAATTGCCATGTAAGGGTTAAGCACTTCTATAAAGGCTTTCACATCACCATCTGATGTCTTATCTTGCTCAGTTCAGACAGACAGCCTTAGACTTAACCTAGGAACTATGTTTTAACTAGAAGGCAGCACAATCTAATAAACACCTAAAACAATGGCACAAATGATTTTTAGATATTGAAGTACTTTTTGAGTCATCTTTCATGTACGCTCTCCATTACAAACGACAAAAACAAAAATAGTAATAATAATAATAAAAATTGGGCAAAAGAAATTGTTTACCGAGAAATTAGAAGATTAAAAAATAAGCAAGAAGTGACTCACAGGTCAATGAACATCTCAAAAATATATAATATATTAATTTAATTGTTATAGTGAAAACATTAAAATAATAAAACAAACAATTTTGCTCCATATCTAGAGGGTTTTCCAATAAGGACTTGACAAATTAAAAAAAAAAAACGCAAACCATTTGAGATATTTCAAAAACTTTATTATTGGCTTGAAGTACAATCAAAACATTTATGAATGGAACTCGACTTCGTTCATATGGCCACCGCGGGCACGTTTGCAGCGGACGATTCGTTGGACCCAATTTTCAACGACTCAGCCACACATTTCGGCCGAAACGGCCGCTATTTCGCGTTCAATGTTGGCTCTGAGCTCTTCCAACGTCGTCGGCGTGTTGGCATAAACCAATGGCTTAACGTAACCCCACAGAAAATAGTCAAGCGGCGTTAAATCGCACGAACGAGGCGGCCAATCGACTGGCCCATTTATTGAGATAACACGCTCAGCATACTTACTCTTCAATAAATTGATTGTAGCGTGTGCTGTGTGACTTGTGGCATCATCCTGTTGAAACCACATGTCGTCCAAGTCCATATCTTCCAATTCGGGCCAAAAATAATCGGTGATCATGGCGCGATAACGCTGACCATTCAAGTAACGTGACGATCGTTATCGTCGACGAAAAAATATGGCCCAATAACGCCGCCGGCATGCAAACCGCACCAAACAGTTATTTTTTGTGGATGAAGTGATGATTCATGAAGCACATGTGGATTTTCACCCGACCAATAACGCATATTTTGCTTATTGACGAACCCATTGAGCTTCGTCACTGAAGATGATTTTGCGATGAAATTCATCATCTTGGCGCATCTTCTCCAGAACCCAATCGGAGAACGTACGTCGCTTCAAATGGTCCATCGGCTTCAATTCTTTAGTCAGCTTGATCTTGTATGGGTGTAATATATCCTTAAAATAAAATATCCTTACGCAAAATACGCCATAATGTGGTCTGAGCGATGCCCAATTCTTGAGAACGCCGTGGAATTGACTGATTTGGATCCTTTGCTACGGACGCCTGAAAGGCAGCGATATTTTCGACACTTCGACCAACCCGTTGTCTCACTGATACGGCAACATCACACAACGAATATGTAGACTCAAATTTTTGCACTAAACTTGTTATTGCCTGTCTACTAGGGCGAGAATTACGACCGAAAATTGGAGTTAACGCTCTTAAAGTTGCAGTCACCGACTCCGAATTTCGGTAGAAAATTTGTATAATTTGCAGACGTTGCTCGTTCGTGTACTTTACTGTACTGTTGAGTTTACTGAATAAATTGACAGTGACAGCTTGATGATTAGTGAAAGAGTGCGTTCACAAATTAAATTCAAAGTTGTCAAGTCCCTATTGGAAAACCCTTTACTTTCCAAATAGTTCATTGATGCTATATGCTTAAAATGAATTGGAAGATTTCGTAGCAATGAACTCAAACTTAATTCGTCTTACTGTCCCATGCGGCGAAGTCTAGCAACACAAAACACTAAAACATCTCATTTATGTATTCAATCTCTAGTGTTTATATTCCCGTTTTACGAGTATTTGATTCGCTATGAGGTTTTATTTGTTTTGAACGGCGGTTTGTCGGTAAAAACAATATAAGTAATCGTTTTATTTGATTGTTGGCGCTATCAATTTAGATCCAATGTCGTGTATTTATGTTAAACAAACTGAAAGAACTTAGATTTCAAAATGGAAAAGTATCAAGGAGTCACAAATATGGGTATACAAATAATATTTAAAGATGTGTATACATACATGAATGAAATGTCATATCTTCGAATACCTGCATTATTTTCCAGGTACATATGCGGAAAGAGCAATTTATGAAGAGATTATTGCAAAATTAGACGGTTCTGCCTTGGATGCGTCTGAAGTTGGTGGAAAGCAAGAAAATCCGTATTATGAATTTGAGACGTCTGAAGAAAATGAAGATCCTAGATTGCGCTATGTTATGAATGATCATAATTACATTTTGAACAATAGGAATTCGCAACTATCATTAAATGTACGTCAAAGTCTTTTAGATTTTGTAAAAATAAATTCAGCACTGGCATGTTCAAACTCTGGAGCTAATCTCGAAAAGTTGATTGATAATATTTTGAATTTGCTGAGGATTGAGACCAATTACGATTCGCTTATTGGAAAATTTGAATTCGTTTGTAAATCGGAAGTAACACTTTCCGAAGATGACAAAATTTCTATTCACAGTAAAGAGGCTTTAGACGATCCCAAGACTCCAAATCAAGAAGAAACAAATGAGAAGGAAAACACTTGTATAGATGAGATAAAAATAGAAGAAGAGCAAGCGCATGACATTAAAAGTGAAGTTTCATTGAAAAAGGAACTTGATTCAATAGCTGATTTTAAAGAACTCTGTGATGCTATCTTAGGAGAAGATAATGCCGAAGCAACAGATAATGTCGATTCTATGCAAATTAGCAATATTTTGCCCGATAACAAAGTGCAAAGTACACAAAATGAAAAAGAAACCCAACCCACGGAGAAAGAAGACACTGAATCCAAAATTAAAAAGCTTCCCGAAGTAGTTAATAATTTGTTATTATTCGCGGAAAAACTTAAAGAAGACTGTATTAGTGTTTCTGAAAATTTGGACTTTAATCTTGAAAATTTTATTTCATTAAAGTCCAAAGAATACAAAAGCATTATAGATTCGGTATTGTGTCGAGACGCTTCTGTCCAGACAGAGAAAAAAATTTCAAGGAAAAAACTTCGTAAGCTTAATGCCCAGGATAAACGTCATCTCTTAGAATCATCAAATGATTCTAGCTCATCTACAATGTCTGATTCTGATAAAAGTCTGTCCAAGCAGGAAATGTCAGATAATTCCAAAAAAACACATAAGCATCGCCATCGTAAAAGAATGAATATGAAAAGTAAACCCATTCCACCCTATTCTGAATCTAATAAAGATTCAGCTAGTTCGGATACTAATGTAGCCGATAAGGATTCTTGTAATTCTCCAAAACAACTCGCAAAAAGTCCCTTTTCAGGTGCTTCACACAAATCAAATGATAGTAGCGATGAGCTGTTAAATAGTAAACAGTTAAATAATGCTAGTATTCGAATAAGCAAAGACGAAAGCGACAAGGAAAATAGTTTCTTTGCTAAATCACCTCAGTCAAAGTCTAATGAAACTAATCACGATGTAAGCCAGGATAAAGAAATTAAACGGTATGTTATACATATGGTTCATAAGAAGGTACAATTAATTGCTATTACAGATTATTGAACCTGGATTGTATTGCGAAGCAAAAAAATGCACTTTCAAATAATAGTTCGAAGCCACAGAATTCGTTAAGTAAGTCTTTATCGAAATCAAATAGTTTGTATGAAGTTGCACAGGAAATTGATACGAATTCTTTAAGTGACGACAGCGTTAATAAGGTGAGTAGTTATGTATATATTTTTTTACACCAATTGCTTTTCTGTTTAATAACCGGATCGTATACGTTCTACATGGTCTACTTACGGAGATGTGACCTGACATAGTTACATGACCAGTTGTTTGTAACTTAGCTTGCACTTAATTCCCGGAATTAAATAGTCCACATATAACTGTATAGGCAGTACATGTTGTTTTAAATGTATCTTCTCTTCCATCTAACGAACATGCAGGCGGGACTGAAATTGTTTAAAAAATAATATTTAGATTAATTCAGTTTCATAGTTATTTCGAAGTTGTAATTGTCCGGGTAACATTTTGGTCAAGTCGTCGACCTCGATATTCATTTTTTAAAATTTCTTTTGTCCTGTTTCACGTCGTACCCACTTTTGCTGACTCTCCTTCTATAGTAGTAAGCTCAATATTGATACTCGTAGGTCCCTGAGTTCTCTTATTAAAATTAATGTTGCGTTGGGCAAATTCCGCTATTCAGTTATTCAATTCCAGATTTGTCACAATTATTTAATGGAAAATCTGATGGCACCTTTTTTTGAAAAATATAATGAAATCAGCAGAGTTCGATTTTTCCCCGGACTGTGACAACACAGGTAAACTTTTACAAGATGTTAACTTTTTTCTTACCAATCTCGACGTTCGCCATTACATAAAGTGGACCAAGGAACTTTATTCCTGAATAGCCTGCTAGTACTATAGTAATCGCTCGACTTATAACACTGTCCACTTCTCGGATGCGACATAAAGTCGTTTACATATAACGCAATGTTGCAGGGTATTTTTGATTAACTGCCTTCTTTGTACAGTCCAATATCCAAAATTTTTCCAAATTCTTCCATCAATGCCCATTCTTGTTCTCAAATTTCCAACTTTGTAGCGATAGCTGAGGAAGTGACTGTACGATCTGTCAATACATTTATCACTGGACTCCTGTTTTGTGTTAGACGCTGAAGCATAAAAAAGATTGAGTTCCACCGAGTCTTGCATGATTGTAAAAGGGATTGTGCTAGTAGACCCAATTGTTTCTGCTTTTCTTGCAAAGCATATCTCGCAACGTTGGATTGTTTAAAATGGCAAACTGGCTTTCTCAATTATTTTTTTTATATTTTCAGAAAACATGGATGTCTTTACTGCCAACTGAAGACTGTCTACTGCGCATGTCAAACCGACATTCTGCTCTACTTGCTTTATAGATTCCACAGCTTTAACCACATTTGCAGCGTTGTCTGTGACTTTTTCATTAAGTCCCCAATCGAGAAAAATGCCTTTCATCTTATTCATGAGATTTTCTGCATTGTGATGTGTACCAATTTCACTTGTCTCAAGTGTAAAAGACTGAGGTACCCAATCGTCATCTATGAAATGTGCCGTCATTGTCATATATGATTTTTTCGCGGCAGACGTCCAACAATCAGACGTGCAAGAAACTTCATTATTGTCCTTTATTACTGTTTCAACTTCCTGTTTAAGTGATTGCAGTCGTTTTTTTATTGCCTCTTCTCTCAACGATTTATAGTTCGGTTCAACAATAGTCATGAATTGGAGAAAACCCGGGCTTGAACAGAAAGAAATTGGAATTTGGTTTAACGCAATCATTTTAGCTGGGGCCTGGTGGATCTCTTTCATCCTATCCGGCGAACATGGTCGGGCATTGCTAACTTCTTGGGCTTTCCTTTTATGTATTCTGTGTTTTTTGAAAGAGGACGGTCCAACACTGCTATCATCGTTGGTTTTAGTTCTTGACGAATCTCTATCAATCATGCTGTAATTTGAATCACAAAAAGTATTTTTTACGTTAAAGTGTTAATCTATTTTTATTCACTTGATTTGAGTAGAAACCGGATTTTCTCTATTTATGTTTGCTTGAATTGCATGAATTCCTTGCAAATGCCGTTCTAATGACCCCGTCGTACCACCACGACAGGAGAAAGAATTCTTCCTGTCCTCACTGCACAAATCACAGAAGGCTATATCACCTTCTCGATGTGCATATTGCTATACCCAACTCTTTAGTTTCATTTTATTACTTTAACAATTTGAATTAGCAAAAGATATACTTATCAGCCTTTCGAGATCAACACTCAACTAAAACTGATAAGAAGCTCTTCATAATCAATTCATAAACCGGTTTAATGATTAAACTTTAATCTCAATAAAACATAGAAAAATAAACGATGGCTTGATCAGAAATAACTGTTTCGGCAACTACTCGTAACATCCAATATCCGAAAAAACGTCGTGTTGTAATTACATGTGTTATTTTATTTACACGTGTATTTAAATGTTCACGTGTAAATTTTAATTTAATTTTGGTGGGGGCGAACGCCCCCATTTATTCGGCTTAATACAAGCTATAACTTACAAATTAAACTTAAACTAAAACTTAAAACTAAGGTTGGTTGGAGTGGTGAAGGAGAACGGATTTGAGGTAGGGAGTGGTGCGGTGGAAATTAAAGACGGTAGGGTTTGAGTTGATTTGACGTAGCATACGGGAGATTGGTTCCGCTTATGTGAGAAGGTGATGGATTGGCATTTGGCGATGTTAAGTTCCAAAGAATTTTTGAGGCACCAGATCGAAAAACTATCAAGATCTTGTTGAAGGAGGAAAGAGTCATGGGGAGAGGAAATGGTTTTGAAAAATTTGGTATCGTCGGCGTAAAGGGAGACAGACGAGTGTTTGATGATCATATCGAGATCATTTATGGTTAATATAAAAAGAAGGGGACCGAGATGGCTGCCTTGTGGAACTCCAGAGGTGGCCAAAAATGGAGCGGAGTGGGCTGCCCTAAAACGAACACTGTAAAAACGGTTTTTGAGGTAAGAGGATATCCATTTCAACAATATGGGTTCAAAGCCGAGGGCAGACAATTTAAAGATGATTAACCGATGAGAGATTTTATCGAAGGCTTTGCTAAAATCGGTTGCAACTACATCGACTTCATTGCCATTTTCTAGGGCAGAGAGGGCAAAGGATACGAATCAACGAGATTTGTGGTGGTTGACCTACCCTTTAGGAAGCCATGTTGTCTAGGAGAAATAAGTGATTTGCATTGGAAGCTTATAGCTTCATACAAAATACTTTCGAAGAGTTTGGGTATATGAGAGAGTTTAGCGATGGGACGATAGTTGGTTATTTCATTCTTTGATCCTTTCTTGTGGATCGGGATTATGAAGGAGGATTTCCAAGCCTCAGGAAATTCTCCTTGTGAAATTGATAGACGGAAGAGATTAGAAAGGGCAAGGGAAAGAGAGGAAGAACATTTTTTAAGAAATATGGCAGGGAGGCAATCTGGGCCGGGTGTGAATTCGTCATTGAGTTGGTGTAATTTATGTTCGATATAAGACGGATTCAGTAGGTAACTAAAATAGGATGGATCTGGTACAAAGGAGTCGTTGGTGAAGGATTGCTTAAAAAAGGTGGCAAATAGGTTGGCAATGCTGTTGATGACCTGTTGTTGAAAGAGAGGGAAGGAGGGTAACCATCGGACTTTCTTTTGTAGTTAACAAATTGGAAAAAGGACTTAGGGTGGTTTATAAGGTTGACTTGCGCATTGTTAAGGTAGTCCTGGTAAAGGGAATCGTAAAGTTCGGTGAAATGAAGATAAACACCAAGATAGTTGGAATAGTCGGTAAAGGATCTGGTACGCAGGAAAACAGCCCATAACTTATTTCTCTGATTTCGTAAGGAACGAAGCTTGCGATTATACCAGGGAGGACTAGTAGATAATGTTTTAAGGCGGATTAAATACTTCTTTATAAAAAATGGATAAGGCATCATTTATACTTAGGTTGTGAAAGTTAAAGAGGGATCTGCTGAGATATTCACTGATTTTGTGAAAGTCTGCTTTATGAAAGTCGTGGGATGAGAGAGTTGTGGGGGGAGTGGACTGGAATGAAGAGTTATGAAAAAATGAAAGTAGAAGGGGGGGATGGTAGTTATCGATTGTTGAGAGAGATAGGGGACAAAGTGAGACTGAGGAGTTAATTGGATCTGTTGTGAAAATAAGGTCTAATTGCCTGCCCATAAAATTGGATATACCACTGACTTGGCATAGACTTGAGTCTGTAAAAGTTTCTTACTAACCGTGTACACGTGTAGTTACATACACGCTTTAAATCGAGAGCCCTAATGTGTACCAAAGGAGATGTTTTGATATCTTTTTCCCAGAATTATCCAGATGCATGGCAAGTGTGAAATTGGCCTACAATATAACCGTCAACTTTATTAAATTCTTTTTAGGTTGTCCTTATCTGGTACGTTCCCTTTTAGTTTGCTGAGACAAGATTCTAATTCGGACACTGAAGATGGTCACTTGTAGAATTGGTAGACAGAAGGGGTACGACTTTCGTCTTTTTTAGATCTAAAATTCATATCGAAGTTGGTGCCCTTAGAATAACCGGACCAAGTAGCTGCGAAGTGGTTGCTTATTTCTATAGGGTTGACTAGAGATCCTGAATTAGTTTCAATACTCTCAATAGAATGAGACATGGCTGAGCCACAAATTGGTTTTTTTTTTTTTCCAAATATTAATTTTACAAGAATTACGATTTATAGATGGGGTGAAGTCATTGGGTCAGCGCACACAAGACTAATTACCTCGGTGTAAAACTGGTTTTTATGGAAGAGGGATATGAAGTGTAAAGTAAGAAACGAGGTAAGTATTCAACCAGTATTGAAATGGTTAAACATCGGGGGGAAAACCAATACACACATACAAATGATCAGAAATACCACTGTGCGGTTGAAGGAAAAGGTACCCCGGGAAAAATTGATCCAGTGTGCACTGGTCCATTGAAACTTTTTTTTAGTTTTGTTCATTTTAAGTGTTCTTCTGGAGATTGCATTGGCTGCCTTAAAAGAGATAAAGTTTTCTGTACTGGAATTTTTTTTTTAATTTATTCCATTCTTTCACTTTTTCATCTCTTAGATTGGCTAAGGTCCACCATGGGACAATATGTTTGAATTGTTTGGAATTAGTCTGGGGGATTGTTAGGTTAGCTTCTTTTCGGAGAGATTTTTGAAAAATGGCAGCAGATCTATTGATAATATTGCTAACTACAAAGCTCACTGAGATGTCTATTGTAAATCTCATATATTCTGCCCAATTTGGGCGAAATGATCGCTGTTGTGCAGATCGTCAAGAGTTTTTCATTGCATTTTGGGATATATTGTATATCTACATGTGTAAGTATTTTGTGTGTAGAAAAATGTGTGGGAGAGTCAACGTTCAATAAAAGAAGGTTCGAATTTGTAAGAAAATTTTCCAGGTTGGATCCTTTTTTATTTGAGCGAGGTGAGACCCAAAGGATACTCCAAGCATTAACATCTCCTCCTATTACAATTGGGCTATGGACCGGCGTTAGAATATTTTCCCAATCAAATCTCGTGATGGTTTGATCTGGTGGAAAATACAGATTTATGTATTATATGTGATTTTTATTTTAAATTGAAGGTCTAATTCTAACACTAAGAGATTCGAATTGATGTTAACCGGTCCACGTTTAAAGGATGTGTTAATGGGAAAATTTAAAAAGTAATCCTCGAAAGCTTTTGGGATAATTGGACTAGAATTGTGGGGACAATGAGTTTCTTGGAGATTCAGAATACATGGATTGTGTTTAAAAATCAAAATATTTAGCTCATCGTAATTGTTTGTGAAACCTTTCATGACTAAGATTCCACGTTCTTTTATTGGCTGGCAACAATGAAAGTGTCTAAGAAGTCTGGTGTTTTATGTTTAAGCATGGTTATGAACATATATATGGTGTAAAATGTGTATTTGGTAAGTTTGAGGTGTTTAAGTTACGACTCCGTTGCGCCGATTCAATACCCGATCAACGGAGTCGGTGTTATTGAGGTTAGTTTTTTTTTTTGTATTATGTTCTGTCATAATCTTCCATAGGAACAAAGTATTTGTTGTTCTTTTTAAGAGTTTAAGTAAGAGTGAGATATTTTAGTGTGGGTGCTGGAATTATTTGTTTCTGTCAGACTTGCTTAGATTTTTTCAATGCGGCTGGGGGGGGGTGATGTGTGTTGTGTTTTTTTTTAACATTTTTTTGAGTGGCGTATGTTTTATTTGTAGAGATATTGAGATTGTTCGTTGGTTTGTTATTTTTCAATTTAAGTTTGTGTACGGTCTTGTTACTTGGTGTAAGTACGGTAAAGGTCGGGTTGCCTGGGAAGGAAGAGGGAACAGATGTAAGATTAGCTTCTTTTGTTATATTTGCAAATGATTTGTGTTGGCATCTGTATAAACTTTGGATAGTCTTTTGATGAAGAGGGATGGGAATCCCAGCAATTCGAGCACATGGTTCACATTCAGAATTGGTGGGTGGTGGATAATTGCATATATGACACATGGCGGTATTATTGCACTTTTTAGTGGTATCCAAAGTAACTGGCAATTTCGGCACCGCATAGGATTCAGAATGTACTCAATAACTTTGGCATTATACCAGCCAATTTCGACAGTGTTTGGAATTTGAAATGTGTCGAAAGTGAAAAACATTAGTCCTGTCGGTCGTTGATTTCCTTCTACCTGTCTTGTAAATTTATACATTTCAGTAACTTTTTGTGTTTTCATTTCCGAGAAAATTTCTGTCTCGGGAACATTTATAAGCCATGGGGCGTATACAATTCTTTTTGAAACATTAAGTTGGTTATACAGAGTGAGGGTTACTGGGCAGAGGTTAGGCAAGTTTTTCGTGGCAATGAACCTTTCGGAAAACATTTGATTTTTGTCTATTAGTTGTAAGATCGATTCATACTCAGTGCTTACAGCGTCATTGTCTTTCCTCAGAGCAACTGACGATAGAGGTTTAGTTTCACTTTCAGAAGCAATGAGAATGAATCTTGGATTTTTGCTATTGTTGATTTTAGGAAGTTCGGGGAAGGGATGATACAATGGTATATAGACATTTTTTATGATTTACTGGAATTGTAGCCACAAGTTAATTTTTTTACGATTTTAGTCTTTAGAAATTAATTTTTTTACAGAAAATTATTTCATTCATTGTGTTTGGAATGTCCACATCTCTTGGCTACGATATGGTAATGCTCTGACTGAAATACAATTTGTGCATTTTAAATTTGGAGAAAACCAATTGCTGGCCATGTTAAGATTTGAATCCGACATCAATTACCCTGATTTCTCTGTCGAAGGTATCCACTGTACTTGGTAATATTTCGCCCGCTTGATATTAAAGTCACAGAGGACTATTTTAACGTCGTTTTTGCCTATTTTACGCTTGTTTTGTCCCCCAGCCCGTTGAAGCCATCTTTGACACTATGGAGTTTATTCTTTATTCTGGACTAGTCCCGATGATCCTTTTATTCTGATCAGGACGTGAGAGAAGTTGAAACCTCATCCACTGCGACAATGGAATGGTTTCGCTTCCGTTCTTCTCCTTAGTGACCCTGAGGACTCGCCAGATTTTTGTGGATCCGGACTAGAAAAACGTCCTTGGTAAATTTGTCTGCTTGTGGAACGAGGACTACGTAGGTGAGTAACTTGAGAACCCCGTGTCCCTGAGTTATATGCAAATTTGCATGGTTCGTAACGATCTGCTCTGGGGTGCATGGAGTGCATGATATCGCTATCATTACATTGGGCCATAGTATCCCTGTAGGATAGCCCCGATGTGCTAGGTCGCTCCTGTGCAGTCTCCTTCCCGCCGGACTTTTTAGGCATGCTTAATTTTATTTTGCTTCCACGTAAGCTGTTAATCGCTTCTAAGTGGGATTTGTGAGCAGACTCTTGGTGCTTAGCGACTCCTATATGCGTACCTGTACATGGGTCTTGAGTGACTCTGCGTTTGGTCTTCGTTTCTTATTCGTTTTGCCATAGGAGGGCTATCTGTGGACTTGCAACGTTTCTTGGTGCTGGCAACACTTTGTTCTTCTGTTTTCTTTTTTCCTCTGCGAGGGTACTAGCGCATATCTGGCTCTTCCTATCCGTTTCACCTTCTCGGATTCAATTCAGCGATTCGACACTTTTGGGTTTCAGTGAAGTAGTCGTATTTCTGCTGACGCTTGCTTACATCAATATACTGTCTCGATGCTTGTCAAATTAATTTCCTAAGCATCTGTCCTGTCCGAGATTTCAGATTGGGGCCGTGTAGCATTTTTTTGAGATGAGATGAGAACTGTCCATCTCAGATATTGGTGAACGGAGTGGAATTTCCTCATCTGACTCCGTTAACATGTTTGTTTTTTTTTTTTTTTTTTTATTCTTATTCGCTTGTATTCCAAGAGTAAGACGAGTATGAAAAGTGCGCACCTACAGAGCTCCCATCTAGGTGTATGATTGGTTTCTATGAGTTGTCGTCCAGTATCTCATAGGGGACATTACGCTCACGATGCAAATTTTTCGGTTCCCTGCACCATACAGTCCTCGGCACGTGCTCCAAGACAACTTGACTTGAAAATGTAGATTCTTGGTCGGCGGAGATGTGAGAACTTCTACCACACTTCGTGGCCTTGCCCTATCCGCTACCTGAGGAAGCGCCGGGTAGCCTACGAAGCTCGTATTTTATCCTGGGAATCCATCCATTATGTATCTTGATAATCAATTACTTTTCATTTTCTTATATACTTGGGTTTATTGCCTTCAGAATTGCCCACAATTTCTTACAACAATCAAACCACTTACATCGTCGAAACTTTCCATTCTCTGTATGTCGGTATGTGTGTCAGTGACAATTTACGTTGGAATGACCACATATTCGATGTCGTCAAAAATGCTGCAAAATGTCTAGGTTTCCTCAAGCGATGTAACAAATATTTCTCCCCCTCTGATCTGGCCTCAATATATAAGACATTCATCCGCCCTAAATTGGAGTACAATGCCCACATCTGATCAGGTGCTCCTAAAAGATCTCCGCACCTGATAGATAGGATTCAAAACCGTGCGATAGAACTCATAGGTGATACTGATTGACTGCTGTCAATTGATACCTTTGAACACCGACGTATTGTCTCATCTCTTGCTTTGTTTCATCGCTATTTCCAACACCAGTGCTCCATTGAAATCGCCAGTAGCATTCCGCCCCTTCAAACCTTCAACCGTAACACCCGTCTCGCTATGAATGCTCATCAGTATATCCCCAAGCCCACTTTCGGACGTACTCTAAAATATAGTGATTCGTTCCTAAGCCGTACAACTCGCTTATGGAATGCTCTGTCGAGTTCTCTATTTCCTGATCGTTATACTCGTTACCTCTCTTTTCTTCCTCCCTAAATTTCAAGTGTACACAAATCCCTTGAGCGCGCGCTAATTATAAAAAAAAAGATAACGCTTATATGTTACTCGTATCTGTGGCTTTAAAAACTTAAAATTTGTTTTCTATCTCTTCTAGGAAGATCAACAAATCTTAACAGAGAAACAACTGTTAGCTAAATTTAGTGAAAATTTTAAACAACAATTGCTAAACAGTGCAAGTAGCGATTCTGATAACTCAGAAAGTGATATAGATTTAAATGCGATAACAAAAAATAATAATTTGTGTTCTGAAGAGCGTTTATCAAATGTTGAAAAGTTTCTCGAGACATTAACTGATAATGAAGACTCTGAATCAGTTGACAATAAATCTAAGAGCGTTTCATCGCCAAAAGAAAAAATACCACATTCGGAAGAGACTTCCAAATCTAACGAATCATTACTTAACACAAATCCAATAAGTGATCCGAAAAACAAAGAACAATCACTAAATGATAAGCCACAAAAAGACCAAAAAGGTCAAGAAGACCTTATAGATCTAAGTGATGAAAGCTGCAATTCAGATGTTGAAGAGTGCTCTGAGCCGAAGGAAAAAAGCCAACGGATTAAGCCAATGCTTCGTAGAGATCAGCTGGAAAGTGAAACTTTAAGCGCACAAAATAACGAAACAGAAAGACTTGAACGTTTGGAAAAGAAAAACAATTTTTTACAAAAATTATTAAAATCTGGGAAAAAAAATATCAAAGAAGATGACCTTGTGCTGGATTATATAACAGCCAGCAAAACCTTCATTAAAGTTCATCCAGACATAGTAAAGCATTTGAAACCACATCAAAGGGATGGAGTGAAATTTATGTATGACTCTTGTTACGGTTGTGTTAATGATTTGAGTAAAAATTCTGGATCTGGTTGTATCTTAGCACATTGTATGGGTCTAGGAAAAACTCTTCAAGTAAGTATATATATTTATATACATTTATTGTAAAGTTTGAAACATATTTTTCTTATCTTTTAGATTATTGCCCTCTTGCATACGGTAACCTCCTATAAGGAGCTTAAAACTTCGAAAATCCTTGTTCTTTGTCCAAAGAGTACAATTATGAATTGGGTAGATGAAACTCAACGTTGGTTGGGTCCATTGAATGAAAGGAATATTAAAATCTACAGTTTTAGTGATACTGCGTAAGTAAATCAATGAACATTTATTTTGTCTTTTTAATAGTAGTAGAGTTTATTTCAAAAAAGAAAATTATAAATTTCTTCATGTTGCAAATTAAAAAAAGCAACCGCCAAACTTTTCAATGAATTCTTGTCCTTGTCTGAAACCACTCTTATCGGATTTATTTATTTATTTTTCACTGCTAGTTTTTCATGAGTTTTAATCTATATATAGTATAATATAGTATAATATTTTATATTTTAGAGATATTTATGATAAAGTAAATGTCCTTCGACAATGGTGTAATCTAACTACAAAAGCCAGTTGTTTAGTTATGGGTTACGAAGCATTCAGATCACTTGTATTTTATCATTCAAATAAAAGTCGAACAAAACAAACAACGAAAATTGAAGACATACAAGCAAATATAAAGAAGCTTCTTCTCAAACCGGGTAAACCAAATCCCAAAAAATTTGTTTTACATATTACATAATAAATTATAATTTTATTTGTAGGTGCTGATTTAGTCATATGCGATGAAGGACATATTATAAAAAATCGAAAATCAGGCATAAGTTTGGCAGCAGCGGAAATAGTTACGCCCAAAAGAATTGTTTTGACGGGCACTCCTATTCAAAATAACCTCAAAGAATGTATGAATCTTTTTTTTAATTGCACATGTGTTTATTTATTTGTATGAAAATGTTAAATTCTTTTTATAGATTACAGCATGGTCAATTTTATAAAGCCTCTAATCCTAGGCACGGAAAAAGAGTTTGCCAATTTGTATGCAAATCCAATTAAAAATGGACAACACAAGGACTCGAGTAAACGCGATATAAAAGTTATGAAGCAGCGGTCATTCGTGCTTCATAAAAAACTTTCAAAATTTGTGCAAGTAAGTAGGAAATAAATTCAGATTTTTTTGAAATGTATGATACATACAATGTATTGCATATAATCAGTCAACAGTATTTTGGTTGACAATATTTGATATTTTATAATGATTTTTTTTAACTATGGCCATTTCAATAATAAATCAGAAACTGAATGTCAGACTTAAAAGTGTCAAAATCAAACTGGAATGAACGTACCGAAAAGTCATTTATAATCCATTAACGAAGATACACGTCACTCCTAACAAAACAAAAGAGCCCGATGCCAAATCCTATTAAATGCCTTTGAAATATCAGGTACAACTATCTTGCTTTCGCCAGATTGGCGTAGACTATCGTTCCTTTTTGGTGAGACAAACCATCAAATCAGTAGTTGACCTGTTACTACGAAAACCGTATTGCCAGTCGTTGAGAAGTTTTCATGACTAGGAGTATTTCATTAGCTAACGGTTTTTATGACCTTTTAAAGAAGCGACGTATGTGTACAAAAGCATCTGTTTTTAGTTTTAGTTTAGCTTAGTTTTATTTTGCAATCACATTAAGCCATATACTCAGTTTATCCGACAGCTCAATGTGCGTTGTAGCAATCCGCATTGATTCAATACCCGTAGAAATGCTGGTGTTTATATGAAACTATCCAAAATGAGCGAGAGAAAATTGAGAGAAGTTTAACAAACAGCTGGTTGAACTGGCACTTCACACTAACACTGATACATTGTTCTTATTTCTTTCTCTTTCCAAATATTTCGTTTGCAATCCCACATTCAAAATAAACAAATCGATTACCTGCCGGATGATGAAAGAATGATGAGAGCGCGAGAGAGTAAAATGTTTGTATGCGATTTGAAAATGTTTATATGATATTTCAAAGCGGTTACAAATTTTCAATGGGTTTTATAAGCAGGAATGAACGTATGCGTGTTGAATATTTCAATGCGGTTTGAAGTGGTGTTTATTCGAGCGTATTGAACCAATGCGGATTGCTTCAACGCAAATTGAGCTGTCGGATAAACTGGGTAATAAATTATCTTATAAACTAGTGAAGCTTTAATATGTTCCATACAAATTCATATTTAGATTCAAGCTAATAAAAAAAGATTAAGGTAATATTATTACTAAGAAATAGTGGTTATTTATATATACATTATTATAATCTCAGCTACGTACATGTATGTATATCTCCAAATAAAATTGTGCAATTTTCTAAGCTTGTTTGTACACTCAAACAAAGGAAATACGCACACAGAGTACGAACACTGAACTGTAGAAGGAAAGCAAAAAATGGGACACATTTTTCAGAAAGACAAGCGGTTAGACATATCTTTGTCGAAAAAAAATAATCAAAGGGTTAGATGTTATTTTTCATGTAGAAGGACTTAAGTTCATTCCTAAACCTGCTGGTGCCACAATATCTTCGGACAAGCCGTGGTATGAAAAATTGTCGCTCAGATGTTAGGCAGGAGTAACGAGGGTGAATGATTTGTCGCGATCTTTCAGACGTGCTAAATCTTATCTCATTGACTAGGTAACAGGGCTGTTTGGTTTGAATCACATTGAAAAGCAATATAAGGGATCGATAGCGTATTAGATGGTCAAGTGACATGTTAAAGAGCAATTTCGAGTAATGAGAAATTCTATCGAAGAGTCGAAGATTGAAAACGTAACGTACGATATTGTTGAAAGCGACATTAAGTTTTCTTTTACTGTTAGCTTCACAGTAACAGAATATTTCGCATCCATAACAGAGAATTGGTACAAGCAGCGTTTTAGCTGGTAAGAGGCGAGTTTTGAAGTGGATGAAGTAGTGTGACATCCAGAGCTGGCGTAAAGTTCCATATACTTTACCAACTGTAGTATTGATATGGTTATTCCACTTAAGTATTCTGTTAAAAACAACTCCAAGATTTTTTGCGGTGTCAACATATTCGATTTTTAATCCATTGAGCATAATGTCTGGGAAGAAGGAGAGATCAAGCAGTTTTTTATAAAGGACGATACATTTAGTTTTGAGTGGGTTTAGAAAAAGCCCGTTTTTTTTCTAATCAGCTTGATATGCGCTCCAGGTCAGTGTTTAAAGCATTTACGCAGTCATCTATCATACCAAGAGGGCAACTTCGATAGAGTTGAACGTCATCAGCATACATTTGAATAGATAATATCACAAAAGTGCGAGAATAAAATAGGTCCTAAGATGGAGCCTTGTGGAACTCCTCTAGTATTGTACATAAAACCGGACGATTTTTGGCCAACTGAGATAGCTTGCTTTCTTAATTTTAAGTAAGATGATATGGTATTTGTAGCTGAGCTCGAAAAACCAAACAATGTCAGCAGTTTGTTACAGATGTTAGTGTGGTTAACTGTGTCGAATGCTTTCGAGAAATATAACAATACTAGAAAAGATACTTTGTCGTCATCCAACGCCTCCCTGATATCGTCTACAACTTTAATTATGGCCGTTGTACAGCTATGGTCTTTCCTAAATCCAGATTGCATTGGAAAGAGCAAGTTGTTGGAATGGATATTGGAGTTTATTTGCCTTTGAAGTACCCTCTCAAATATCATAGAGAAGTTTTGGAACTCTTATGTATAGGAATTATTTTGGCACATTTCCTTTGAGAAGGGTAAATGCCGGTTGTTATTATTAGGTTGAAGACATGCACCAGAGATCGAAGAATAACTGGAAGGATTATTTTCACAAATTTGGGATGGATTTCATCAAAACCTACATCCTTTGATTTGACTGACAACCATTTCAGTATCATTTATACAGGAAAATTCAAAAGCACTGTCAGGCAAGATAAAATCGAGCTGATTTATAGGAACATCTGATGTTACATATTTCTAGTAATTATCTACCTTGGAACTAAGCTGGTTGTAATATTCTTTTTTCTTTTGCCAATCTGAATCCCATTCTACAAGTTATATTTGTACTACCCCTTTAATGCGATCAGGATTCATCGACTTCTCTTTGCACGACGTGATATAAAAATTCATTTGTTTCCTAATTAATCGTCTCATTGCTTTCTCCTCCTCCTTCATCTACCATAAAATTGTGTATATGGAAGCATGCAATTCCTGATAATGAACAGAATTTGTGCACTGTTCGTCCATTTTTTTCTCGAAATTGTTCCATATACGAGTATTGTACCTTCCGCTCTAAATTGATCCACATGATTAGCGGCATTTGATAACACATTTACTACCCATAGCTGGCCTCAATACTTATTTTAGGCTAAGTAAAGTTATTTTTTCTTTAGGTTCACTGTTAAAAATTTGCCATCAGACTTAAGTATTGAAGACATCTACATAGATTAGATGAAACATTAAATCCGCCTTTTGGACGGTGTAATTCATTGTTTATACGAATTTAAGCATAAAGTGCATATTACAAAAGCAGAAATGTATTCTGTATATGTTATATGTAACACGACAAAGTGTAGATTCCTATAGAACGGAGTTAATGTAAGTAATGGCGTGATGATACAGTTAAATTCGTCAGCTACTTAGCTACTACATCAAAGTGTCTGGCAAAAGCTAGCAAAAATATTGTAGGTCCTTCTCTTTAACGCTAAGATTAAAAGATGAACAACAAATTGAGTGGAAAAAGTGAATTTTGGTGCATGTGGACTGTTGTGCCATCAATTTATTTTCTTATTTATTTTACTTAAAACAGGGTTACGAGGGGCGTTCAATATATTCTCGGTATCGATATGAAGGAAAATGCGAATTCAATTTAAATTGTTTTTATTTTTCAATATAATCTCCCCTAACATCAATGCATTTGTTACATCTTGAGATAAGCTTTTTTAAACCCTCAAAAAAATAAATTTCCTCTTTCTCTGCAAAATACCCATTTATTGCCGACTTGAGTTCTTCATCATCCGAAAATCTTTTTCCACGAAGACATTTTTTCAAATCCGGAAAGAGGAAATAATCACTAGGGGCAAGGTCTGGACTATAGGGTGGGTGTTGGATTTCTTCGAAACCACAATCTCGCGCAGCAGCCTTGGAAACTCGCGCCGTGTGAACAGGAGCGTTGTCATGAAGAAGCAACACACCCGCTGCGAGTTTACCCCGTCTTTTCTTTTTAATTTCCTCCCGCAAATTATGCAAAGTGGAAGCGTAGGATGTGGCGTTGATGGTTTCACCTTTTTTTGTACTCAATGAGCAAGATTCCCTTTGAGTCCCAAAAAACTGTGGCCATGAGCTTCCCGGCAGACGGAGTGACTTTGAACTTCTTCGGGGGGTCTGTTCCTTTTTTATGCCACTGCATGGACTCTTGTTTGCTTTCAGAGTCATAGTGGTGGACCCATGTTTCGCCCCCAGTAACAATTCGATCCATAAGACCGTCCGCGTTCTCACTACACATCTCCAAAAGATCTCTACAGCATGCGATTCGCACTTTTTTCTGAGGCGCTGTGAGCATTCGTGGCACCCACCTTGCACTGACCTTTGAAAGGTTAAGATGATCATGAAGAATGATGTGAATGGTACCAATTGTAAGCTTGGTGATCTCTGCCATCATTTTCACCTTTATTCGGGCATCCTCAAGAACAAGTTTTTCGACTTCTTTGATGCTTTCTCCCGTACAAGCAGTAGCCGGGGCGCCGGAGCGGGGGTCGTCTTCAATGCTCTCTCTGCCTCTCTTGAACTCACTTGACCACTTTTGCACAGTTGATAATGAAGGTGCGGAACCCTGGTAAACAGCCACCATCTCTTCATGAATAGTTTTTTGACTTTTTCCATGCTTAGTGAGAAATTTAAGTACAGCGCGATGCTCAATTTTCACCATCATCGTCTCAGTTGCCATTATGATTCTGTTTAACTAGAGATAAAACGCGAATTAATAATCACATTTATATGAAATTTTACATGAATGCACTAAAATAATAGTGTTACTTGATAAATAAGTCAATTTATACATACAACCACAGCTTCACCCCGATACCGAGAATATGTTGAACCTCGTACTATTGTAATTTTTTATATATTGTATAAATATATTTTTGATTTATTTTTTAGCGAAAGGAAGCTGTGCTTCTTCAATCATTTTTACCCCAAAAATTCGAATATGTTTTATTTATTCCGATGACCGATGTTCAGGTATGTATACTTTAAATCTTGACGTTCACAATATATATTACTTGTATCAAAATAATCAATATTTATTTATTTTTAGAATAATCTTTACGAATACGTATTAGAGGCAATATCAAAACGAGAAGACTCTAGAGGAAGAAGTTTAATTACGGATTATACCTGTTTACGTAAGGTAATGATACATTCAGTACATATTGTAGAATGTTTGTGTGGGTACAAATAATAGAACTTATTCTTTTCAATACAAACCCCTTTATTCAGTACAGTTACAATTCACTATTTAATTCTTTCTCTCAGTACAATTCAATTCCTCAACCACTTATACTTTTCTTATCTTTTACTTAAACCACTTAATCACTTCTTCTAATTAACACTTCAAATTCAACTTTGGGATGCTGGTATTTATACTCGAATGACATACTTCGAGAACAATCCTCGCCATCCAGCGTCCCATACAATTTCCAATTTGCTAGAAAATTCGATTCCACTCTCCAGTCGAGACTTTGCTAATCCAGTATCGAAATCTTCTAGTCTTCGAGTTTCGACATTTTCTGCTAGATGTCGCTGCTCACATTTGAGTGGTTATCACATTGCTCCCTCCCTACAGTTGTTCGTCCCGAACAACTTCGTCATTCAGCTTCCCGTTGAAATGACACATTCTATCCAAATGGACCACTTTAAATTTTCCTCGATCCCCACTCTGGATCCGGTAGACAACGTCATTAATGCGGGTTATCACCTTGTATGGACCTTCCCAGTCCTGTTGCAATTTTGGTGATTTGCCTTTCTTACGCTGAGGATTATACAGCCAAACCAGATCTCCTTCGTTGAAACCGGAAGATTTCGCCTTGATATCGTACCTAGTTTTCATGCGGCTGCTTGCTAGCTTCATCTTTTCTCTGGTGTCTTCATGCAATTTACGAATCCTGCTGCGTAAGTCATTCACGTACTCGTTCACCTCTTTGGGCTCCGTCGGTGGGGATCCGAATTTTGCTTCACTTGGCAACCGAATTGTTTGACCAAATAAGATCTCGGATGGTGTGTGCCCTGTTGAGCTATGGACCGCGTTTCGGTAGGCCATTAAGAAGAGGGGTATGTGTCGATCCCAATCCCGCTGGCAGTTGCTGACAACCTTAGATAGATGCTCACTCAAGGTCCGATTGAATCGCTCGACCATTCCATCAGATTGAGGGTGTAGTGGCGTTGTCCTTGTCTTTCTTATTCCCAAATATTGTCATATTTCCTGGAAGACTTTTGATTCAAAGTTTCGCCCTTGATCAGAGTGCAGCTCCATTGGGACCCCAAATCTGCTCACCCAGTTGTTGACTATCTGTTCGGCTACTTTCTTAGCCTCTTGATTTGGGATGGCAAACACTTCCGGCCACTTACTGAAGTAATCCATGACTACGAGGGTATATCGGTTTCCATTAAAGGTTTCGGGAAACGGCCCAGCGATGTCGATGGCTATTCGTTCGAAAGGTGCTCCGACATTGTATTGTTGCATTTGTCCATGTGGCTTTACTTTTGGACCCTTGGTAGCTGCACATCTTATGCACTTTTTGCACCAATTCTCGATATCTTGTTTAGCGCTTAGTCAATAGAAACGTTCCCTTACCTTTTCCAACGTCTTGTTTATTCCCAAATGGCCTCCTGAGATTCCGTCATGTATTTCATGGAGCACTTGGTTGACTCTGGACCGTGGCACAATTAGCTGCATACGAGATGTTGTCCCATCTGCACTTTCCCATTTTCTCTTCAGCAATCCATCTTGCACAAAAAGCGAGTCCCACTGTGCCCAGTATGCCTTCAGAGTTTGGCTCCGATCTGATATCTGCTGCCAGCTTGGTCTTTCCTCGTGTTCTTTCCAGGCCAATATTGGTTCGATGTCATTGTCTGCCTGTTGGGAGGAACGGATTTCGTCTATACTCCAACCCTCTATTGGCTCAGTCCTGATCATTTGGATAGTTGCCTGTTCTTTTGCTTCTTTACGATTGCAGTGTTCGCATTTTACTCCGCACGGTCGACGAGAGAGAGCATCAGCATTTGAGTGGAGTGTTCCCTTGCGGTGTTGCACTTCAAAGTCGTAGCCCTGCAACTGCTCGATCCATCTTGCAACTTGGCCTTCAGGGTTCTTAAATTGCAGTAGCCATTTCAGAGCTGCGTGGTCTGTCCGGAGAATGAACTTTTGTCCGTAGAGGTACTTATGGAAATGCTTCGTAGCCAGAATTAAAGCCAGAAGCTCGCGCCGGGTTACACAGTAGTTCCGTTCAGGTCTGGAGAGTACTTTGCTGTAATATGCGACCACTTTCTCTTGACCGTCATGAACTTGGGAGATCACAGCTCCGACCCCAACATTGCTAGCGTCTGCGTCCACGATGAACATTTTTCCGGGCGTGGGGTAACCCAAGATGGGGGCTTTGCACAGCTGTCGCTTCAGTTCTTGAAATGATATTTCGCATTCTCCAGACCACCTGAACTGTCGGCCTTTTTCTGTACGTTGATGCAGGCTCTTTGCAATGCCAGCAAAATCCTTTACAAACCTTCTGTAATACGTGGCGAGTCCCAAGAAGCTTCTCAGTTGGTGTTTATCTTTTGGAGAAGGCCAACTTTTCACGGCTTCGATTTTGTCAGGATCCGTTCTTACTCCTTCCGCTGATATAATGTGACCCAGATATTTTACTTCCGGACGAAACAAGGCGCACTTTTCCGGGTTGAGCTTTAAATGAGCACTTCGTAGCCTCTCAAACACTTCTTTTAGATTTTCGCGGTGCTCCTCGTACGTCTTACCTATGACGATAACGTCGTCCAAATATACTAGGCAGGTTTTCCAGGAGAGTCCTTGCAATGTTCGTTCCATTAGTCGCTCGAAGGTGGCCGGAGCGTTGCACAGTTCAAACGGCATCACTGCAAACTGCCAAAGACCGCTTCCTGTAGTGAAGGCAGTTTTCTCACGATCCGCACGATTTATCTCTACCTGCCAGTAACCGCTCTTCAAGTCAAGTGTTGAAAACCATTTCGCTCCAGAAAGCATATCCAAAGTGTCATCGATTCTCGGAAGTGGGTAGCTGTCCTTTTTAGTGACATCATTGAGACGTCGGTAGTCTACACAAAATCTCGTGCTGCCATCTTTCTTCTTCACGAGGACCGCTGGAGATGCCCACGGACTTTGCGATTCTTCAATCACTCCCTCAGCTTTCATCTTCGACATCATTTCGGCAACTTCTGTTTGCTTTGCCAATGGAAGACGCCTTGCAGGTTGACGGATTGGTCGAGCGTCTCCGGTGTCAATGTGGTGTTGAACAATATGCGTACGTCCATATTCTCCGTCTTGTGTAGCAAATATATCAGCGTACTCACCGATTAGTTTTTCTGCCAGGATTCGCTGATCTTCGTCCAGATTACAGAGGCTGAGAATTTTGTTCTTGATTTTTATGTTCTGAACTGTTGTGACCGGTTTTGCACACTTTTTTTCCGTTGTGGTCGATATAGCCTCAACAGGTACGCATTTTCCCACTATCTCCCCCTTTTTCACCTTTACACTGAATGTCTTTGGATTTAGAATCCTTACAGGGACCATGTTGTTCTTTGGCTCCACTAAGGTCTTTCCCACCATGAAGTCTCTTTTCTTTTCTGGCTCCATCAAATAGAATCGGTGGCTACCAGGACCACCTTCCACTTTTGCCCACAAAATTGCTTCTGACGAAGGCTCTAGACTCTGATTGCTGCAGATGACGACATTTGAGACTGTGGTATTGGCGTTTCCGTATATCATTGGTATCTCCATGTTTCCGTATTTCAGGGTTTGTGCCCCCAAGTCGACTACAAGTCCATGTTCTCTCATGAAGTCTGTACCAATGATGCACTCGTCACATATGTCAGCTACCAGAAACGCGTGAGTGAATGTTATTCCGGCCAATTGGATTTTTATGCGGACTTCACCATATACCTTAATCGTTGCTCCTGTAGCTGTTCGCAAGCTGCAACTGCTAGTGTTATGCAGCCAAGACTTCTGCACAAGATTCCTCCTGATGATTGAGGCCGTGGCACCGGTGTCTATTGTTGCCATCCATTTTTCTTTTCCACTGACTACTTCTACTAGAAGGCTTTCGCTGCGTCGTTTTGCCAGCGAGACTTGGATGATGGTCCTGGGGCCGTCGACTCCTGCTACCAACTTCAGCCCCGCGAAGATGGTGCTTAAGCATTTCCCGACTGATGGCTTCGGGAAGGTTGACCGGCTTCTTGATAGCTGTTTCTGCGGGTTTCTTCCTCTATTTGCTTGTTACCACAGTGAGGGCAGTCTTTTCGTCGCACCGGTTCTTTACACTGCCTTTGAAGGTGTCCTATTTTATTGCAATTCCAGCAGCGCATTATCCGTCTATCCCGTCGAGTATCTCGTTCCTCGGCACTAATTCTTGTGCAGGAACATTCGACAGATGCTACTTCCCTGACGAAATGTGTTCCCCTGGAAGCCTGATTGGCTGCTTCCATCGCCAGAGCGAAGGCAAGTGCTTCAGCAAGGGTTCTTTTCCCGGCCATCCTTACTGCTGACTGTAGCTTCGAGTCTGCAATTCCCCTGATAAATGCATCTTTTGCCATTTCGTCGATAATTTCCTGTCCTGCGGTGGGGTATGACAGATGTGCCAGTCTACTCACGTCTGCTTGGAGCTGCTGCAGTGTTTCTCCTCTTTGCTGCGTTCGGCTTTGCAATTGGACCTTGTGGACCTCCTGCATGTGGCTGTCCCCAAACCGTTTCTCGATAGCCTGCACTAAAGTCACATAATCTTTATGCTTTTCGATGTCTACTGTTTGCAACAATTCTGCTGCAGGACCGTGCAAGGCCATTGTTAGGGCAAAGCACTTTTCCTCATTGTCCCAGTCGTTTGCACAGGCAGCCATTTCAAACTGCTTCTTATAGGTAGACCATGAGGTCTGGCCATCGAATGAGGGAGGCTTCAACTCTTTTCTCCTTGGACCGCTTAAAGAACATTCTCGCAGTTTCTGTTTTCGCACTGTGTCGAGCTCTTTTGCCAGTTGCTGAACTTTGCTGTCCATTTCCTCGAATTTTTCGCCAACATTCTTCTCTATTCTATCAAATTTGTCATCAACGTTCTTCTCTATTCTTTCAAATTTGTCATCGATTTCTTCGAATTTTTGCTGGAGAATGTTCTTTTGTTCTTCCAGATTATTCTTTTGTTCATCCATTCTCTGTTGAAGACCGTGCAGATTGTTGGTTTGTTCGTTGAATTTTTGTTCAATGCTGCTCTTCTGCTCGTCTAGATTTTTCTTTTGTTCATCCAGCTTTTGTTCGAGGCTATTCTTTTGTTCTTCCAGATTTTTCTTTTGTTGGTCGAGACTGTTCTTCTGTTCGTCCATTTTTAATAAGAGGAGTTGCATCATTGCAGCCATGTCATTGCCGGTACTTGTCTGTTCATCCTCGTCAACATCAAAGGAATATGCATCAGGATCATGTCCCTCGTTGTTCAAAGCCTCCTGAAGACGGAGCACCAGATCACTTTTTCCTCCACTGGCGCTGAGGCTTCTCTTGTTCAACTCGGATTTGAGTTGGACGAGGGTCAACTGCAATAGTTTTCGACCCATTCTAGCTTTTTCAAATAGTCAGAAAACACTTTTTTTATTACACACAATAAGTCCTATCCCACTTCTGACACCAATGTAGAATGTTTGTGTGGGTACAAATAATAGAACTTATTCTTTTCAATACAAATCCCTTTATTCAGTACAGTTACAATTCACTATTTAATTCTTTCTCTCAGTACAATTCAATTCCTCAACCACTTATACTTTTCTTATCTTTTACTTAAACCACTTAATCACTTCTTCTAATTAACACTTCAAATTCAACTTTGGAACTGATTTGCATACCCTTGGGATGCTGGTATTTATACTCGAATGACATACTTCGAGAACAATCCTCGCCATCCAGCGTCCCATACAATTTCCAATTTGCTAGAAAATTCGATTCCACTCTCCAGTCGAGACTTTGCTAATCCAGTATCGAAATCTTCTAGTCTTCGAGTTTCGACATTTTCTGCTAGATGTCGCTGCTCACATTAGAGTGGTTATCACAATATTATAATTATGATTTTTTTTGTTTAGGTTTTCATAAAAAAAAAAAATAAAAAAAAAGCTTTGCGTCTCCATTTACAAAAGTGAACGTTATTGCTTATTACATATACGATACATATCGTATATACTCGCATGTATATTTGCTTGGAAAGAAACCTGATATGCGTTCTGAAAATACATTTTCAACAAGAGTAGTTTCTTAGTGACAGTATACTACGATATTTTATTTATAGTCGCCTTCGACAAAACTTTCAGAGGCAAGTGTTTTGCCCAGTCCTTATGAGATGAAATAAAAAATTTGTTGGCCGGAAAATTAGGCGACAAATAGTGTAAGCATTTTTATTTGTTTTTATATTCTAGCACTCAATCCTTTTTAGATTGGTTTCAATGCAACCGGTAAATATGTCTCTCTAGTTCAGACACATTGGGCCTTACTAACAACGAATCGTTAGTTGGGATTTAAAAAAGGTGTCGACTTAAATATTAATACAGACTTAAGTATAAAGTGTACCTATAATGATTTAATAGTCAGCTTTTACTTAAACTTCACTCTTTCAAAGAAACTACGACATTTTCATTTTATCTACTACATAACATTGGTTTGTATTAATTTAAAATGATTTGGATTTCCGATAAGGAAATGTATAATATATGGATAACCGATTAATTGCGGAATCAGTTCTTTCGCGAAGTGTAAAATTAAATAGCAAATCTTTCATCTCTTTTGTCCAATTGATGCAGCACGGACGTTATTTTACATACATACATCATAGATATGTACATCAGCAAACGCCAATACTCCTCCTGGCACTCGAAAGTCGAAATCAACAAAATCAGCTGAGATTGTTTTCTTCGTTTGTGCATATAAAAATGTAATGTCAATGTACTGAAGTTAATACTCTTTGTTTGCTCCGTTTTACCTTCCTAAATGGAAATTGGATTCCATAAGTGTTCTTTTTAAAACTCTTCATTATAACACTATTTTCGTCAACCAATAACTTTGCATAACGAAATATGTAGTAATTAAGAGCACATTGCTGTGTAAATCCTAAAATTTTGAATTTTTTATTGATTTAAAATGTTCTAAAGGTTATGTAAAATTAATACGTATTTAAAATATTTTCCAAGTTAAAGCATCAAGAGGTGATAGAGAACGGTAGTAACGTACAGGTATTCCATAAAAGAAATGTTTTTATGGCGTTCAACAGACCTAAGAAAATATAGAAACAGATGCGAACACTAACGCGATTTTGAAAAAAAAAAAAACTTCTTAACGCTGATAGTGACGATATGTAGTGATATGTAACCCACAGCATGCAAATCGTTTTATAGAGTTATACTATACATAGAAATTTTAAATGTGTTTTTCTCGAAACAACGTTTTTTTGAATCTGGGCACACGATAATTAGAAAACGACTGGATAAATCGCGTTAAAATATTGCGTGCTTCTTTTAATTTGTTGATGAATCTACAAAATGTTAAATATTTTGATAAGAAATATGCGTTTTTTAATATTTAAATAACCAATTTTTTACGAAAAAATCGTACTTTCGTTTTTAAACTTTCCATTGACTATTCACTTATAATTTGTTGCACATTTTCGAGGTTTAGCTACGAATTATACTTGTTATTAAAATTTTTTTTCCATTGTCCTGTATTCAAAAATAAGAACGGAGAGTGTACGCAAATTAGACGCTTTATTTTCTGCATTTTAGTTTATTGCTTCAATAAAACATTAACGAAAAACACATTTTAATCAGTTTTTACTGCAATATATTTCAATAAATTGTAATGAAGATAAAGAATTTAAAATCCATAAAAGTTAAATAACACTTATACAATTTCAATTAAATTCAATTAGCAGTTTAGTCATAATTTTAGTATTTTAGTTACCAAATCAAATATTTTTCAGTATTATTCTTAGTATTAAATTAGTACATTGGCATCACTCTGTCCAAATTGGCGCGGGCAGGAAGATTGTCCGAAAGAGAGGGAACGCTTTTTATTGAAGTGGGAAGAAGAAGGGTTACTTCCATCGCAACACATCGTTTTTTTCCATTTCGTTCCATTTCTGACATATTTTTTCATTTTAGTTTTGATCTTTGATGAGAAAGGAAGTGTGAAGAATAGGAAAAAACGTACGTTTCAGGCCAGCAGCGCAAATTTGAAAATTAAAAATGCTCCGATTCAAGTGTTCCACTTGTCAAAAAGTCTTTCAACCCCATGACAATGTGAACACGACGTTCATGGTGAGGACTTTCAATTCGTCGCCAATGTAAACAGGCACTTTATAAATGGATTTTCGGGTGAAGCACGTCGTTTTTTTCCATATCGTTCCATTTTTGACATATTTTTTCATTTTAGTTTTGATCGTTGATGAGAAAGGAAGTGTGAAGAAGAGGAAAAAATTTATGTTTCAGGCCAACTGCTCACATTTAAAAATTAAAAATGCTCCGATTCAAGTGTTCCACTTGTCAAAAAGTCTTTCAGCCCCATGAAAATGTGAACACGACGTTCATGGTGAGGACTTTCATCCCGTCGCCAATGTAAACAGGCACTTAATTGGGTATTTTTTGTTTCATTATATCTCTCTTTTGCACTCATTCGAATCTTTCAAAACATGAAAAAGAAATGAAATTAATTTCACATTATAAGAGGGGCGTTCAATATATTCTCGGTATCGATATGAAGGAAAATGCGAATTCAATTTAAATTGTTTTTATTTTTCAATATAATCTCCCCTAACATCAATGCATTTGTTACATCTTGAGATAAGCTTTTTTAAACCCTCAAAAAAATAAATTTCCTCTTTCTCTGCAAAATACCCATTTATTGCCGACTTGAGTTCTTCATCATCCGAAAATCTTTTTCCACGATGACATTTTTTCAAATCCGGAAAGAGGAAATAATCACTAGGGGCAAGGTCTGGACTATAGGGTGGGTGTTGGATTTCTTCGAAACCACAATCTCGCGCAGCAGCCTTGGAAACTCGCGCCGTGTGAACAGGAGCGTTGTCATGAAGAAGCAACACACCCGCTGCGAGTTTACCCCGTCTTTTCTTTTTAATTTCCTCCCGCAAATTATGCAAAGTGGAAGCGTAGGATGTGGCGTTGATGGTTTCACCTTTTTTTTTTACTCAATGAGCAAGATTCCCTTTGAGTCCCAAAAAACTGTGGCCATGAGCTTCCCGGCAGACGGAGTGACTTTGAACTTCTTCGGGGGGTCTGTTCCTTTTTTATGCCACTGCATGGACTCTTGTTTGCTTTCAGGGTCATAGTGGTGGACCCATGTTTCGTCCCCAGTAACAATTCGATCCATAACACCGTCCGCGTTCTCACTACACATCTCTAAAAGCTCTCTACAGCATGCGATTCTCACTTTTTTCTGAGGCGCTGTGAGCATTCGTGGCACCCACCTTGCACTGACCTTTGAAAGGTTAAGATGGTCATGAAGAATGGTGTGAATGGTACCAATTGAAAGCTTGGTGATCTCTGCCATCATTTTCACATTTATTCGGGCATCCTCAAGAACATGTTTTTCGACTTCTTTGATGCTTTCTCCCGTACAAGCAGTAGCCGGGGCGCCGGAGTGGGGGTCGTCTTCAATGCTCTCTCTGCCTCTCTTGAACTCACTTGACCACTTTTGCACAGTTGATAATGAAGGTGCGGAACCCCCCAGCCACCATCTCTTCATGAATAGTTTTTTGACTTTTTCCTTGCTTAGTGAGAAATTTAATTACAGCGCGATGCTCAATTTTCACCATCATCGTCTCAGTTGCCATTATGATTCTGTTTAACTAGAGATAAAACGCGAATTAATAATAGTAAAAGCGAAAAATAATAGTATTACTTGATAAATAAGTCAATTTATACATACAACCACAGCTTCACCCCGATACCGAGAATATGTTGAACGCCTCTCGTATGTAATGGGTGTTATTTGTCGTTTTTTTTTTTTTTTTTTAATTGACAACAATTTGCATTGCACAGCTCTCAAATACATCTTATTTGTGCTCACTTGGGTTTATCATTTAACCATGAATAAACTTGCACCAGAACAACACTAACAGTCTGAGCAAGTAATTTGAATGACCGTTGCTTTTTTACAATACGCATTGATAATACGTATCTGCATCACGTCGTACATGCAAACTGTTCCTGCTGTAGAACATAGTATTGGTTTGAAGTGCTTTATAAACCGGTAGAAACATTTGTCCATATTTCTTTTAAAATGATACCGGACAGAACTCTCCTCGATTACTGACTTTTTCGTTCCCCAATTGTGGTAATAGTGCAGCTGTGTTTCAACAAAGGGTAATGCCTGGCATCCCGCGACACAATCAATTTGTTGAAGGAAATGTTCAATAAGCGCATTAATTAATGTAATGAACCTGTAAGTTTCCCTCTAAGATAGTGTCCAGAGATTATTTTCTGATGCTAGTGTACGTCGATAAATCAGCCAACATATCTAATGATAATGATAATGTTATTTACTAAAATCAAATAATAATTAAAACAAAAATAAAATGTAAATTCGAAAATGTTAAAAGAGTAGGAAAATATGACTATAGTTGGCCGTATTACATCATCAAAAAACATCTTCTGTTTATCTCTTTAAAAGGAGAATATCCGATTGAAAATCACTAGTGTGCGCTGTAGCCTGAATGACTCTAGCGAATGCTGATTATCACCTATTTAAAAAGAATCTGCTATTTTTCTCCAGATTTATATTTTTGTATTTTTATTGTTTCATTGTTGCTATTGCTTTAAGTTATTTTAGTCCCAAATGGATACCAAAGTCTAAATTATTTACACCGATTTTTCTTTTCTATTTAACTACAATAAATCTATCAATCTTAATTTTTTTTTATTTTAACCATTTACAGATTTGGACACATCCGAAGGTCTTAGAAAATGCATGGAAAAATGCGATTGCGGTAAGTTGTTAATAGTTTTAAATCAAATTTTACTTAAATCAATTTGCCGGAACATATTTATTGTAATTCTTTGGAATTATGCAAACTTTTGATAATTTTTATCATATATAAAAGTTATTTTATATAATTATTAAATTGATTGAAATCAGATATTGACGATGTAAAGCATATGTGATCCCGATATCCAACATTATTGCGAATAATATTTTAATGAGTTTTAAATTGTTTTAATTACCTAGTTGTATGGATAATGGATGTTTGTTTTTAGCTGCTGTTTCTCACATTTAAAAAATACACAGACAAATTATTCGGTATCCTTTACATTACGTCTAAAATGGTCCAAAAGCTCGATTTCTCCGTATAGGACATCTAAACGGAGTTCTCCTTTATAGTATAGGGTATGATTACAGCCATTTTCATCTTCGTATTCTGATATCTAAAGGTTTTCGCTTCATTTTTGTGTAAGGCCTGACGCATGTGTGTGTATACATGTGTATCTTCTACCATACATATGTTACAAACTGTGAACATTTACCTCATGTAGTATGATGCAATCTGATAAAGAATAAATCCAAAAATCATTTATTTTCGTTAGTGCATCATATTCGATCAAGATAAATGAAATATTAGGACTAATGGAAGAAAGAAAAAAACATAAGCTTAAAGATTAAAAAAGAAGAGATACTAGTAAACTTTTTCAGTTATAAATAAGGCAACATCGGCTAGAAGCTTTTTTCGTGACACTGCCAAAGAAAAATAAAGCAACTGGGACCAAAAAGCAAAATTATAATTAGAAGAAAAAGAGTCGAATGAGTTGAAGATCCATAGAGAAATCGCCTTTGCTCTTTAAAATGTACGTATTGTATATGTACTGTCAAAGGAGCTATAACATACAAAGAGTGCAGAGTAAAGTAACCGAAATTAGAACAAACAACTTAACGTACGCAGATGATGCCTAATGTTAAATGCTGTTTTCTTACTTCTAAACAGAATGATTAATAAAAAACCTCTTCAATGGAATATATATTTTCAGGAGCATTGGACGTTGAGATGTTTAAGTATTCGTGTTAACTAAAAGTGTCTTTTTCCTCTTGAACATTATACAGAGATTGTTCAAAATATTAGGAACACTGCATTTTTTCACATATTTTTTGTTTATTGCTGTGGATTTTGATTTTGGAGCATGAAATAAAATTAATGAGATTTTTGCAGTGTTCCTAATATTTTGAACACCCTCTGTACATGGTCAACTGTATCCCTAAATATGGCGTAATATGGAAGTCAAGTTGTCAAGTCAAGCTGCCGAAAACGACTGTAAGAAGTTCTTTATAATTATGAATTATAACGTCTAGAATGGTCGATTTACCAATCAAACAGAAATTCTTTTCGAAAGAAACAAAGTTGTTTTGACACATCTTCAAATAATCGATTTCTTTTAGCTTTGCAACTGCATTAAAAAAAACTTATTTTCAGTCACTTCTATTGGCCCATTTAAGATACCCTTTGTTTCTCACTTCCTACATATTCAACACCAACGAAAGCCTTATGAAATGAACTACACCAATTGATACATTTAATCAAAACTCATTGATATTATCATTTAAAGGCGAAAAATAAAAAAGATCCCAAAAAGCAGTTTAATCCAAATGCCCACTCTGATGATGATCAACCAGACGACATATACGATAGCCAGACTGGAATAATATCTGTCCAACATGATTGGTGGCGCAGCCTTGTGACGGAAGCTGATCTCGAAACAATAATTCCGAGCAATAAGCTTAAAACAATGTTTGAAATTATTCGAATGTCCGAAGAAAACGGAGAGAAATGGTAATTATTATGTATAAGAAACTTTATAAATATTGAAAAAAAGTCTTATTTTTTCAGCATTTGTCGCGGTCCTTAATGTGGTGGAGTACTTTTTGACTAAAATCAGTAATTCTAAACGGAATCTGTTTATGTTTGACAAGTGTAAGTACTTAACTGAGAAAACAAATCCAACTAACACATTGTGTAACTCTTTTTAGACAATTTCAGTCAAAATAATTAGAATGTTTTTTTTTTCTTTTTCCTTTATAATTAACAATTTTAAGAAAATCATTCGTACTGGCACAGATAATAAATCTATACAGATGTCTCATTCATATATGTACTATGAAAATGAAATCGAGCTAAAAAAGAGCTTTTTAAAAAGCTGCAAGTTCTTACAAAGAGCAGAAAAATCATTTTATTTCTTTTCGCTTTTTACTTTTGACACTTGTCACTCACACATGCAAAGTTGTTTATCTTTCTATCGCACTCCTATGCAAAAACAATACGTGAACGAAAGAAATAAATAAAAAAAAACACGTTGAAGTTGCCCAGCATAACCGGTTTGCTTGGGTTTATGTACATGTGCTTGTTATTTTGTCTGTAACTTGTTATGCAATGTAAATTAAATGGGGGAATATAATTTTGAAGATCATGAGATCGTTGGTCCATGAAGGTAGACGTGCTGGAGGGGGTGCACCACACTATAAAAGTGGTTAATATGTGAAGCACGACATGTTAAGGGATAATACATGTTATGGGGTTGAAGATATCAGAGCTGTAAAGGAATGCAATCATTTTATCATTTAACTCATTTGACTTCACGTGGATTTGTTTCAATTCAATGACTTCAATTTAAAAAAAATAAATCACCATTCATTCTGAAGTCATGATTTAGCAATCATTTTTTGCATTCATAATTTTGAAGTCAAAATGAATGCAATCATTTTGAATGCTCTCCATTCACTGGTCACTTTGAAGTCACTAACATTAATTGCATTCACTTGAAGTCAGTGAAGTCTTTGAAGTCATCTGAAGTCAATGAAGTCAGTGAAGTCTTTGAATATTATATGAAAACAATCCACAATTACATTGTGGAGTTATGTAAAGTTTTGGTGTATTCGGATAAACCTCAAAATGTTCAGGCATTTACAGCTAATATCTTGCTCGTTATTGTTTAGATAGAGCACCAAATGCTCGAGATAGTGGCCCAAATTTGAACCGACGGACTACGTTTCATCAAAAACAGCTGAGGAAGCTATCTGACTTTAATCGTGTTCGAAGCATAAACTATTCTTCATAATGAGTAAAGATTTTTAATTCCTGTCGTTAATATTTAGAAATAAAAAAAACAGTTCTATTGCTCTTTAAAAAAACACATTTTTTTTGTAGTAGCGCTTATGATAAATAAAATTTTAGAAGAGAAAAAATCGAAGAAAGAAAACAAAGAAAATAGAACCGAGTTTGGTTGAAAGAATTGATGAAATAAGTGACCAAAGTTTTCTTCTGTTAAGTGGCTAACAAAATTAGCAAGTTAACGTTAGAATTTTCGGTTGGATTCGAAAATGTATCTAGAATTATGAGCAAAATTAAATCGTGGATTGTACGAGAAAATGCTACCACTTGAGAGGTGCTATCTCACCCAAGAAAGACTTTTTCTCACATTGTAATTTCTCACAACTAGACGAAGGTACTCTGATTTGGGATTGTACAAATGTACACCTACATTACTGCAATCACAGGCGAATTTAACAAGCTTCTCACATTGAATCGATCCTATTGATGGCAAGCACATCACATAATTAAACTACATACATAGTCCAAGATTGTACGACTCTCATTACATAAAGATGCACCGCATTTTTTGAAAATCACTTTAATCTTCCGCAAATAACCACGCCGCGTGAATTACATTTCGGAAATGTAATATTCTCCACTTAGGACAGACATGCGGTAATGTCATCAGATATGGTTGCTCAACCATCAAAATATTAAAAATATTTAAAATCCATGTAACATCAGACATGAGCAAATTAGACCATGTCTGTTAGATATATTTAATTCATACCTCATACGTGTAAATCGCATAAAAAATGTATTATTAAATAAACTAAGCAACAAATGACTCCACAAAATAATTAATTATTCTTTTAAAAACAATTTACCGGTATTTTTTAAATTTTACTTAAATAAGCGCTGTCATACTGTCAACTCAAAATTACCATGCTCGAGAAATTTTGAGTCACTCTCTGAGTGGATTAAGGCACAAATTAATCTCAACTGATTAGAATTAATCCATAACTGTAATACTTGCTTAAAAGCTTTATTATTATCACTAGATATACATATGTACATGAGCGCTAGAGCAATTTCCCGATCTTAATTTTTGTCAAATTTTGTGGTCAGGACATTAAGTACCTACAAAATTTGATAAATTTCCAAGCATTGAGCAACAGTGAACTTATTCGGAAAATGTATATTTACGAGTACATATTTGCTCCCTTTCCTTTCAAGTTATGTAAAAGGGAGTTTTTAAAACTGTACGCAAAATATTTGTATGTAAAGATCGAAAATCTTCAATTCCGAGACTCGGGGACAACGAGGTAATGTACGGCCGAATATATGTTTCGAACAAATGGAATGGGATCTCAACCAACTTGGAATGCAGCACCGCCGGAGTGTGGAAATCTAATCGATTGTGGACTTTGCTGGCGTGAAACCGCACTGATAGGGTCCAATCAGGTTGTTTACGATGGCTTCAATCAAATTAATCCCAGAAGAAACATGTTTTTATCAGTGGTTTTTTGTCAAATGAGTCTGGACTGGGCCCCGTGCGACATTTTTTATTGCCCAAGCTCAAAACTTACCTTAAGAGTAAGTTGCCGCTTAAGTGGGTGTAACCAAGAAACACACCAGTAAATTGGCCAAAAATTGGTTTGGAATCAATGGGATTAATGTCATGGATTGGTCCGCTCAGTCTCCAGATCTTAATATCATTAAAAACTTATGAGCTGATGTTAAACAAGAGGTTTTTAAGGCAAAACCAAAAAACGTTAGTGAATTATGGACTACAGTGCAATCTGTACGTAATCTGTAAGTTACGTAGCCAAGAGTATGTGTTGGCGATTTTTTACAATTTTAGAAATGGATTTAAATTTGCAACAACGAACTTGTATTAAATTTTGTGTAAAAAAACGGATTTAATGGTGCGCGAACGTTGGAAATGTTGGAAAAGTGTTTCGGCAACGATTGTCTAAAGAAAACGGTCGTTTACCAGTGGCACGAGGGGTTCAAAAGTGGTCGTAAGTCAATCGAAGATAATGAACGCAGTGGCAGACCATCGACATCGAAAACTGACGAAAACATTGATGGAATAAAAGAAATGTTGGTCAATAACCGCAAATTAACCATCAGATTTGGGTTTCCGTCGTGTAGCAGCAAAGTTGGTGCCAAAAGATCTCAATTTCATGCAAAAATGAGACCATGTTGACGTCGCAAAAGAATTGATTTGCGAGGCTGAATCCGATCCTACATTCATCAAAAGGATCATTACTGGAGACGAGACGTGGGTTTATGAGTACGACACGCAATCCAGACATCACGCAAGTGAATGGCTTTCACCAAATGAGCCGAGACCAAAAAAACCACGTCGTTTTCAGTCAAAAAAGAAGGCAATGCTCACGTTTTTCATGGATTACAACGGTGTAGTGCATCATGAATTTTTGCCAGAAGGCCAGACAGTAAACAAAGTATTATTTGGGCGCTATGAGACGTTTGCGTGAAGCAATTCGCCGAAAGAGAACTCGTGGATTTTGCACCATGATAATGCACCGTCGCACAGTGCCGTAATTTTTTGACGAAAATGCAACAAATACCATTCAACAGCCACCGAAATCACCTGATTTGGCTCCCTGTGACTTCTTTCTGTTCAATCGAGTTAAAAAACCACTACGGGAACGCGTTTCAGCAGCCGAGAGGAAGTAATGGAAAAATCGCAGGAAGCACTGATGGACATACCGAAAGCCGAATATAAAAAATGTTTCGAGGATTGGATCAAGCGCTGGCCTAAATGTGTTGCAGTCGATGGGGATTAATTTAAGGGGGCAAAATAGATTCAGATGAATAAACTTTTATTTTTAATTTTCTGAATAAATTCCTTTTGATCAAGGTGGTATTTTAGGTTTTCTATAAGAATAGTTAGTTACTTAATTTCAAATTCAATACTAAGTCTTTAGAATATTAGAGAAAGAAAAAATAAATAATTAAAATACAGGTGCTATAAAACTGGTTCTATCGTAAAATAAAAAGTTAAGCATCTAACACTGCTATTATTTTGCATACAGGTGTGTATGCACTGCATATTAATAATACGTATAATATTTTGCTTGTCAAACTTCAATTACAAAATTAATTTCCCACCTTTGAATTGTTCTTTCTTACATACATTACATACCCATACGCTCAAATAAAATACCAATTCATGAAAAATTATATAATTTCCTATTGAAGTCGAATGAAAACAAACAGCCAAGTCTTCATACACCTTCCGGCAAACCCCTTTCAATTGTTTTTCATATTCCTTGTGCCACTTCCCTCAACTTGTGGTGAGAGAAAAAAAAATCTCTCAGTAAACAAAGCAAGAAAGAGCGAAAATAAAAAAGGTTTATATTACTCCGAAAGCTCGTGTCGGCTAGCCGACCAAAAGTGAACCATTTTTTTCTACAGGGATGAGACATCTGTATAGATTTATTATCTGTGGTACTAGGTTACCAGAAAAACTAATCGACGCTTAAAAATATTCTGTTTACAGAGAAGTAAAAGTTCGATCTTCTTTTTTGCAAAGTCGCTGTTTACATGCCAATATTTAGAAAGATAAAGGTTTATGATTTATTAAGCCGTTTTAATTTTGTTTCATTAAAATTTTCTTAATTGTTTCCTTCAGCCACACACTTGTTTTAAACCTTTAAATAATCTTTATAAAAAAAATGTGCTCACAGATATGTTACATCTCATGTAGGAAATTTCACCTTCAAATTCGCAATATTATTGCGCTAATGTTATCACATTGGATATTCTCTGAAGTATTAAAATTGTTCGCACTTTAGAACGATAACTCCTTCTTGTTGATTAGGGGCCTTCAAAAAAAGCGATGCAAAAATGCTGTAGTTGTACCTTAATTCAGTGGCTCCGAAGCTACTAATACATACCTTAAACAGAAAATCTTGAACGATTTGGAAAATAAAGGGAGCCTGAGGACTTTTCCGGCATACCGTATCTTCAACTATCTTCATCTTAGCTCTCAAGACTCTGTCTAAAACTTTCCATAGATCGATCAAAATTATGTGGATTTCTTTCGTTTCTATGTTTCTCCATCATTATCTGTAAGTTTTAAATCGGGTCACAGGTTGACTTATCTGTTTTTTTTTTTTTTTGTCTTTCTTTATTTCTTGATAAATTATAAATTATAAATATAAATTTAAAATGATAATACTTCAATTACTTATTTAACTAAGAAATAGCTATGTACAATCTGTTGCCTATGACAAGTGGCGAAAGTACTTATAAATTCAAAAATTTAGATTAAACAATAATAATAATAAAATAATCAATAGTGGATAATAATACAATACGAAAATCTAGTTTAAAGAATAAAAAGAAAAAAAAATGGTAAAACAATAATAATTAATATCACTGGATTAAAAAATCTATCTATGTCATTATGGTCATAAGTGAAGAGCCATTTTTTAATACTATTTAAAAATACAGTTTTCTTCCTCTCACATCTAAGGTTTTCTGGTAAAGAATTATAAAGTCGAGGAGCGGTAGTAAAATAGAAACGTGAAAAGTGTGTTTTGAAAATAGTTGGAATAGTTACGAAGTTTCTTGTGTTGACGCGAAATTATGACTTTCATGAAATCTAGCATCGTAAAAACCGGAATTTTCGAAAAATATTCTTAAAACTTTATAACAGCACAGATGTCTTAACGGAAGAATTGCTAAACATTTGAACAACTCGAAACTAGGTGTCCTACGATCGACTTTAGCCATTATTCTAATAACATGTTTTTGTTTAGATAACAAAAGCTCTATTTTATTAAAATTAGCGCCACCCCAGCAAGAGATACCATATTGCAACTTTGATTTAAATAAACCATTGTATACCATTTTTAAAAAATTAAGATTGCAGTAGAGATTGAGATGGTACATTTGTCTGACAACCCTATAAAGATAATGCTTTAGATAAAGAGTGTGGTCATTCCAATTAAGCTTATTATCTAATATGATGCCCAGATATTTAAAGCTGTCGACACATTCAATTCTAAAGCAATCGTCGCTACAATTTATATTTTCATCAAAAGGCATAACACCAGGGGCAGTTGGGTTATTTAGACGAAAACGTAGGCAATTTGGTGAGTGATAATAAAGTGGTAAGTCATCACAAGTTACACCCTTGATATTGGATTCCATAAACTTAGTCTTACTACTAATTACCAGCTTATGCTCTTTGAATCATCGTCGTAGTATATCTAGGTCGTTATTAACATCCGAAAATAAATTGAGATAATTGTTGCTAGAATACGATAATGCAGTATCGTCAACAAAAGCTGTGATTCTGCCCTTAAATGGTTGGATAAATAAGGAATTAATATATATTAGAAATAAAGTCGGACCCAAGACTGAACCTTGCGGAACTCCGATATTTAAAAATGTTTCAGAACTTAAGGCATTATTAACTCTTACAATTTGCGTACGATTTGAGAGATGAAGAAAACCAGTCGTGAATAAAGCCTCTGAAACCTGCATTTAAGAGTTTATTTAAAAGTAAGGTATGATTCACCATATCAAATGCCTTAGTTATATCGATGAATAGGCTAGAAGAAATTTGGGAGGCATTCAGACTAGTATAAATTTCCCCAATCAGTTTTAATAATGCAATTTCAGTAGATTTGCCGCTTCTGAAACCGAATTGATGCTCGCTAAAAAAGTGAGCCCTATCTAAGAAAGAAAGTATTCTAGACTTAATACCACTTTCAAAAACCTTGGAAAATACAGATAAAACTGTGATAGGACGATAATTGTTCAAGACGGTGGTATCACCTTTCTTGTGAAGTGGTATCACTATCGCTATTTTTAAGGAGTCGGGAAAAATACCTTTATATACACAACTATTAAAACTGAAACATAGAACATCGGAGATTTGAAAAGATATATTTTTTAGTACCATGCTTGAGATGTTATCAAACGAAGTTGAGTTTGATCTTTTGACTGAAGCTATTATTTTTTATATTACAAGTGGAATAAACTCTTCGAAGAAAAAACTCTCAGGCTGAAAACTGGTCTCTACAATACTATGGTCACAATAAGAAGTTGAACTAGTATTAGATATACTAGGACAAGAACCCACTTTGGAAAAGAAATTGTTAAACACGTTAGCAACTTCTAAAGGCTCAGAAATAGTAGAGTTGTTATTGTTTAGAGTAATGTCTATGCTAGATAAATTTTTGTTTAGGATCTCAGAAACTACCTGCCATTCTTTTTTGGGGTTACCAATACTTTTAGCTAATTTGTTGCTGTAGTAATTATTTCTACAAATTGGTATTTCTGTTTTTACCTCTCGACAAATTTTGGCTTAATATTTCTTTAGTCTAGTATTATTTGGGTGTTTTTTAAGGAGTAAACAGAGTTGTTTTTCTTTTGGATTTTTTTCAAGAGTGAGGTAGACATCCATTGTTTCAGACAATTTAGTTTGTTGTCTACTTTATATTTCCTCTGAAGACAGATTGATATATAGTGCTGTAATTCATTATGAAACACATCAAATGCTAAAGATGGATTAACAGATGCGTAAACATCATCCCAAAATTCAAAGGTTAGATGAGTTCTTAAAGCGACAAAATTTATTTTGGCGGATTCTCTGACTTCGGATTTACTTAATCGGGTGATTTGAGAATTCAGTTGAATACAAGTCAAACTATGGTCAGAAATTCTTAAGTCATATACCATTGTTTTGTAGTCCACTCGACAGTTCCTGTGCAGTCTTATATAAATATGGTCTAAACAAGAATTATAACGCGTAGGTTGATTTAGCACGGACATAAAACCAAACGAATACAGGGAAGACAGAAAGCAATCGACATCTGAAGTTTAACACAGGATATTAATATTAAAATCCCCCAACAATACTACGTTTTTGGATCTCTGAAGTTCTAAAAATTCTGTAAATTCTTCCAAAAAGCATTTGATTGTACATTTATGTAGTCTGTAAATGCAGATGAAACAATAGTGAATACCAGAAACTTCGCAACTAACACTTATAATATCAGCGCTCACCAATTTATATTTTTTAACTACACACTCTCTTAAAGAATTTCTAAAATATACCGCGACTCCACCAGCTGCATATGAATCGTTACAATGAGCATCAAATATAAAATTTGGAATGATATCAAATTCAGATCTCTCTTCCTCAAAAATCCAAATTTCAGAAAGGAAAATGAGATCAGATAAATGATCCAAAGATGTGAGATGAGCGAGAAATGCATTAAAATTAGTTCTCATGCTACGTATATTTTGGTGTATAATAGAGAAACCAGAAGATATATCATTGACTTGATGGTCAACACAGAAACATTTCAGATTATCATTAATTGACAAACTACTATTACTACTAGAAGGAGAATTCAAAATGAAATTATTATTAGGCATAGCTTAAATTAAATACTCAAACTTTCAAGTTTATGAAAATCATCAAAAGAATTAATTCTTATTAATCTCCTTCTTTTTTCCTGATAGGTATACAAGAATTCCTAACCCAAATAAATTGACATATATTTTTATCTTTAAGTTCCCTTGCCTTTTTCAATAACGATCTTGCATAGCTCGTGAGACAATCGTTGATATATATCTTGTAGCTGTTGCTGCTGCCGTCACCATTAACGTTGTTGTTGTGATGAGAACCGGACAAAGAAATCTTATTTCTTCTCTCCCGCATTTTGTTCATTACAGCTTGCTTACGTGTAACATTTGAGAACTTTAAGTACACGATGTTAGGTGTTCTCTTCTTATCAGTATTAGGTCTAATTCTCTTTACATAGCACGATTCAATTTCTGTCTCACTGATCTCTTCTCCGATGACATTAGTTAATAGCTCGTGTACTCTTTCTTTAACATTCTCACTGGTAACATTTGGAATGCCAATCATGTCGACTGCACACCGATTCTCACGCTGGTCCAGAGTATTTAATCTCATCTCCAAGAAATCCACTATCTTTTTTAAAGATGCATTGCATTCTAATTTCTCTTTTGTCTAATTTTGCACACTTAGCATGATAACATTAATTACATGTAACACATTGGATTTTTAGTTCATATCTATCTATTTTAGCGTTACATAAGCAGCACCTCATATTTATTAATTTATTAAAACTTTAACCTTTTTTATATTTTAAATGAGAAAAAATTTACTGGAATTTACTGGAGTAATTTCGCGTGTGTCCCTATCAACACTTTATCACTCTCTTCCACAAAGTCGCATCGCCATAGTATCTATTGCTCCATCGATTGTCTAAAACCCGCTTTGTAATTTTTATTGAGTATAATTAAGAATTGGCGATCAGTGTTTGTTACATTTTCTCCTGTTACTTTTGCCCCTTTATACGGCTTGACAATGAAAATTTAATATATTTTACTGATTTCCACTCGTCCCACCAAAAGAGCCTCTTTGGCTCCGTTCCTATTCGAATTTGGGATCCATTCTATAAATTTTGTTGATTCCAATGTGCTTAGTCTATATATATGAGACGGGTGTTTCGTTGCTTCGCTTGATTGCCACAACATTTTTCCTTATGTAAGTGCCCTTTTGCCTTTTCCACTGATGTCGGTTTTGGTTAGTTAGTTGGTTGGTTGCTTGGTTTCCCCTACAAAAAAAATCTCCCAGCAAAATTATATGATTCATCAAAATACTTAAATATGGACTTATTATTATTTAGAAGTCTTTTGCGACAAACGGAAAACGTTGGCATTATTCTGATAGCAGTTGCCGTGCGGTACTGTTGCGAAGACTATTAAACCCAGTACGAATTTGAAATCCAAAAAACCAAACATACATACATTTTGATATACATATTTATCTTCATAAGTATATTTAAAAAATTACCACAATGGGGCTTTAATGTCCTTATATTTTTGGTAATATTGAATATTAAGCTGAAGTCATCTACAGTAAAATCTCGATAAATCCTAGTACGAGTACCAAGGGACTTACAGTTTATTCCGAATTAAAGAGGTTTTCGAATTAGCGAGATTACGAATTATTGAGGGTTGAGAAATTAAAATTCGAATAAACGGGGTTTTAAGTTTTTTTTATTAAAAATTAATTTTAGTATAAAGTATTACATTTTTTATGTACAAAGAACAAAAAGCTAAGAAAATAAGATTTCATATAAAATACATACTTTTATATATGTACAAGAAAATATAAAGCAAATAAATAAAAGAAAACTTCATTTAACACAAGTTTACATACAGATTTACATATCCACAAAAAACAAAAATGTGCTGGATCTGAATAAAAATCTGTAATTTTTTTTCTGACAGAGATATTGCTTGCGCTCGTTATCAATTGCCTTATCCAAGGTGACAATCGCAGAAAAAACATCATCTTTTACATTTTTTCTGATCATAAAAGTACTCAAGCTATCTATGCAAGCCTTCGCTTCCTTACATGACACAACCGGAAAGTCCTCGTCGTCGGCACCGCTGCTTTCATTCACATTGTCTTCTTCTGGTAGCTCTAAAATGTCGTCTTCGGTAAGAATTCCTAAAACAGCCACATAGTCATCAAAGTGAACAAAATCATAAAACGTGATTTCTTCGCTTTGAGGCAGGCGATTCCATTCCGAAGAGTCTACAGTAGTCGACATATTTTCAACATCAGCTAATAAATGCCGTCCTTTCTCGACGAAACCACATTCACGGAAACAATTTTGTATGGTGGATTGGCTTACATTTTGCCACGCTTTGTCAGCAATGTTCATAGCTGAGAGTATTGAGATATTGTACTCCTTTCCATCTTCAATAAAATCTAATAGCAATTGTACCACTTCCTTTCGGTAATGGGTCTTAAAATTTTTGATGATGCTCAGATCAAGCGGCTGAAGTTTAGAGGTCGTGTTCGCCGGCAAAAACTCTATTTTCACATGACTAAAAACGGAAGTGTCATTGTAGGCAGTGCAATTATCGACGAATAATAGGATTTTACGCTATTGTCTTTTCATGTCACGGTTCAATAATTTCAGCCATTCACTGAATAATTCAGACGTCATCCACGCCTTCCTGTTTGAACGGTAAAACATGGGGAATGATTTTATGTGTTTGAAACATCTAGGTTTCACTGGCGGTTTCATTGCCGATCATCAAAGGTTTTAACTTTTCAGTGCCATCCATATCTGCGGTCAATAATAGAGTAATTCTTTCTTTACTGTTTTTGCCGCCATGTCATTTTTCGTCCTTAAAATGCATTCACCGATCAGGGAGGCACTTAAAAAATAATCCTGTTTCGTCAGCGTTAAAGATGTTCTTAGGTTCATAATTTTTTATCAGTTCGCTTTTTTCCATTCCAAACAGACAGTGTCGCTTACACTCGCACTTTCGCCATAAACTTTCCGAAAAGCAATGTTGTGTCTCTTTTTGAAGCGGTCAAACCATCCTTCTTGCTTTGAAATTTTCAATACCTAATCTTTGTGCAAATAAGTTTGGACTTTTCTCTTACCACAACTCCGCTAAGTGGCACATTTAATTGTCTGCATTGGGAAAACCATGCGACAAATGATCTTTCCAGCTCAGGAACTCAGCTGTTTTGTGCCGCTTCATTTTACTGTTTGAAAGCATTTCGGCAATGATGTCGTTTTTCTTTAAAATCAACGTCTGTGTTAATGGAGCAATGTTAAAGCATTTTTCCACATCGGCTTTTTTCTCGCCATCGACAAGGCTTTTAAATTTTTTTTTCACAAATTGATAACACTTATGGGTTCGTTTTGAACTCATATTCAGACAAAAAACAACACTGAACTAAAATGAGGGGAAAGAATAAAGACTGCAATGCAAACTTAGAACAATAGTTGTTAGTCGCTACAGAAACAGCTGACCCATGGTGGTGGCGCCATTTAACACACATTCTAGTGTAAGACAATCCTTCTTGCTTTCGCTTTCCAAGTTTTTTCTATGTATTCAAACACAAACATGTGTAATAATCGTGAAAGGGAATTGAAGACAGAGAATAAGATGATTTTTTTACGAATAAACGGGGTTGTCAACAGAAACTTACGAATTATAAGACGTTTGATGACTTTGAATACGGAAATAATTGCGAATTAACGAGGGGATCTTAAATACACTGGTTTTCTACGATTAACCGAGATTTTTTTTAAGGGACCAGCAGTTTATTTCAAATAAGCGGGGTTTACGATTTAACGGGGTACGAATTATCGAGATTTTATTGTATTTTAAAATTCACATACAAAATCGTTCAATCTTGCTTCAAAAAATTGGAACTTAAATCCTTAATTGTATAATACGAGTATGTACTACTAATTGCTAGAAATTTTCGAACTTTAATTTTTGCAGAATTTATCTTATATATTGTACATATCGTCGGTCCAAAGGTAAAAGTCATCAAGTACAAAATTGGTGAAAATGTGTCTTTGAAGAAAATAACTATTATTTTTCACGCTTTATAGCTGGAAATAATTACCCAGACATAATTTTAGTTTGTACAGGAATTACGAAATTATAAAAATCATTAAGTGTAGGCATTTAATTTCTCTTCAGTAAAAAAAATCACTATCTCACTTAGTTTTATTTTTCAATGCAACTGCCACTATAGTAAGGGTCACAACTTATGATAATTTTTTTATGTAAATGTTAATAATTTAACGCGACGAGAAAGAGAAATGCGGAAAATTGGAAAGTAAACACATCACCAAATCTAAACGTGTTCATTATAACAACAAAAAGAAAACATGCACATCCAAAACTCCGAAACAAATTGACTGTACAAATTGCAGGTTCAAGTGTGCACTTCATTTTACAAACGCAGATCGAATGGAAATTTGCAAAACTTATTGGGGGCTTTCGTGTTATAAACGACAAAATGATTTCCTCATTAAGTAATGTAACAACCATGGTACCCAAACGCCGAAAAAAAAACAGGACTGATATCGGTGCTCGGAATTTATCAAAATCATACTATCTTGAAAATAACGGTTGCAAGTTCAAAGTGTGCGCAATTTTTTTTTTTTTTTGAAAGAACTTTGTGTTTTGTGTATTTCCAATGGACCAATTAATACCGCTGTAAGTAGTACTGGATGCTTTTGGTGGTCTAAATTCTCGTGGAAGAAAAGCACCAGGTAATAAGATAAGTGAAGAAGACTTTAAGTTTATAAAAAAAACACATTGAAAGTTTCCCAGTAATGGAATCTCCTTATGTTAGGCAATTAAGAAAAAAACCATACCTAGAAAGTAAATTATCAATACTTAAGATGTATGATCTATATAAAGGGCTATATGAGAAAAATAGAAAAGTTTCTGTTAAAGAGTGTACTCATCGAAAAATATTTTGCGACAATTGCAGTATTTCATTCTTTAAGCCCAAAAAGGATCAATGCTCTACATGCTCTAAACATAAAACAGCTGACCCAGAGACGAAAAAAAAGAAGGAATTCAACTATTCTCTCCATATCAAAATGAAAATTAAGTGCCAAGACGAAAAGGCTAAGGATAAAGAAAGAGCAATTAGTGAGCCTTCATTTTTATCATTGACGTTTGATTTAGAGAGTGTTCTGCATCTACCGTTTTCTGATGTGCCTCTGTTCCACTATTCACGAAAAATATGCGAAAAATTTGGCAAATGGGGAAGGTCGTTGTTTTACGTGGAATGAAAATAGAGTTAAAATTTTTAGAATCGGGACATTCACAAATGGAGTGCGATTGTATGCATTCTGCAATCGAAAGCACGAGAAAAATAAAGCTGCTTTCCAAGTGTCTAACTGGGTTGAGATATTTAGGTCTGCACGTTCTATCCGTACCGAAGGAAAAAATATAACCAAAAAGCCATGCGAAGTTCATCTTTTTAAATACAGCGATTTTTATTATCTGCAAAAATTATCCTCGATAACAATAAAGAACCGCACAAAAGATGATTATGGCAACAAAGTTTACTGGCTTAAAATTAAGTCGTTAAAGTTTGAAAAGGATACTATTGGAATCGTGCAATATACGTATGATCATAGTTCCAACTATAAAAAAATAGCTGTTTGGGGGAGAGGTCGGAAAATTGGATCTCCTGTTGTGCTTACAACAAAAAAAAAGGATTTGGTCAAATTGGCCTAAGCAGGGCATATACCGGAAGAGCTTGTGCCGTGGTATCAGGGGGGCCTTCCAACCCATTGTCTTAAAGATGCAGAGCGCTTGCCGGAACCTGATCAAAATAAGAGTGATGCAGAATTCGAAAACTAAAGTGTTTTGGTTTAAAAACGTCGCTTTCATTATTCTTATTTGAAATAAATAGCCAAAAAAACTAATTTTGTGTTCTCATTAAATAAAATTTTACCATACAGGTAAAAATCATTAAATATTGGGTCTATAACTTAATTCGAGCTGTTTGCTAATAGATGGCGTAACTTGTATTATTCCATTGGAACATGCGTTGGAAAGCTACTGTCATTGTGCGTCATTTCAGTATATGTCATTCATTTGAAGCGTAAACAACAATAATTTTTTTTCACTCAAATATGTCGAACTTTGTGCCTGAAAAAGTGTTTTTGCGGGGAGCTCTTCTTCATTACTTTAATATGCTGACGAAAGTCATCGTATTTTGGTGGAAGTTTATGGTGAACATGCGCTAGCTGTGCGAACGTGCCAAAAGTGGTTTGCACGATTTAAAAGTGGTGATTTTGGCTTGGAAGACGATGAACGTCCTGGGCAGCCAAAAAAGTTTGAAGATGAAGAACTGGAAGCATTACTCTATGAAGATTATTGCCAAACACAAGAAGAGCTCGCAGAATCTTTGGGTTTCACTCAAGCAGCCATTTTAAAACGTTTAAAAGCAGCTGGAATTGGGTTCCACATAAACTCAAGCCGAGAGATGTTGAAAGGCGGTTTTGCATATCCGAAATGCTGCTGGAACGCCACAAAAGGAAGTCATTTTTGCATCGGATTGTTACTGGTGATGAAAAATGGATCCATTACGACAACCCCAAGTGCAAAAAATCATATGTGAAACCCGGCCAACCAGCCAAATCAAGGGCAAAGCCGAATATCCATGGCGCGAAGGTAATGCTCTGTATTTGGTGGGATCAGATGGGTGTGCTGTATTATGTATTATCCCGAAATGTGCGACCAGACACGAGGCAATAATTTTCCATCATGATAACTCTCTGCCCCACGTTGGTATTCCGGTTAAGAACAATACATTTCTCTTAAAATCATTTAAATTAACTGTTTTTTCCTAATAAAAATTATGACATCAAGTGCTTAAAAGTAAATAGCAAGCAAAAACAAAAATCCATATTTTATCTGTAATAATTGGAATTTTAAAACCCAAAATGTCTTTAAATCAAATTATCGTCTATTTTGTTAGTTAATGACTTTTACGAGGGGTGTTCAACATATTCTCGGTATCGGGGTGAAGCTGTAAATTGACTTATTTATCAAGTAATACTATTATTTTAGTGCATTCATGTAAAATTTCATATAAATGTGATTATTAATTCGCGTTTTATCTCTAGTTAAACAAAATCATAATGGCAACTGAGACGATAATGGTGAAAATTAAGCATCGCGCTGTAATTAAATTTCTCACTAAGCAAGGAAAAAGTCAAAAAACTATTCATGAAGAGATGGTGGCTGTTTACCAGGGTTCAGCACCTTCATTATCAACTGTGCAAAAGTGGTCAAGTGAGTTCAAGAATGGCAGAGAGAGCATTGAAGACGACCCCCGCTCCGGCGCCCCGGCTACTGCTTGTACGGGAGAAAGCATCAAAGAAGTCGAAAAACTTGTTCTTGAGGATGCCCGAATAAAGGTGAAAATGATGGCAGAGATCACCAAGCTTTCAATTGGTACCATTCACACCATTCTTCATGACCATCTTAACCTTTCAAAGGTCAGTGCAAGGTGGGTGCCACGAATGCTCACAGCGCCTCAGAAAAAAGTGAGAATCGCATGCTGTAGAGAGCTTTTGGAGATGTGTAGTGAGAGCGCGGACGGTGTTATGGATCGAATTGTTACTGGGGACGAAACATGGGTCAACCACTATGACCCTGAAAGCAAACAAGAGTCCATGCAGTGACATAAAAAAGGAACAGACCCCCCGAAGAAGTTCAAAGGTACTCCGTCTGCCGGGAAGCTCATGGCCACAGTTTTTTGGGACTCAAAGGGAATCTTGCTCATTGAGTACAAAAAAAAAGGTGAAACCATCAACGCCACATCCTACGCTTCCACTTTGCATAATTTGCGGGAGGAAATTAAAAAGAAAAGACGGGGTAAACTCGCAGCGGGTGTGTTGCTTCTTCATGACAACGCTCCTGTTCACACGGCGCAAGTTTCCAAGGCTGCTGCGCGAGATTGTGGTTTCGAAGAAATCCAACACCCACCCTATAGTCCAGACCTTGCCCCTAGTGATTATTTCCTGTTTCCGGATTTGAAAAAATGTCTTCGTGGAAAAAGATTTTCGGATGATGAACTCAAGTCGGCAATAAATGGGTATTTTGCAGAGAAAGAGGAAATTTATTTTTTTGAGGGTTTAAAAAAGCTTATCTCAAGATATAACAAATGCATTGATGTTAGGGGAGATTATATTGAAAAATAAAAACAATTTAAATTGAATTCGCATTTTCCTTCATATCGATACCGAGAATATATTGAACGCCCCTCGTACCTTTGAACCGACGATATATACTTCTGAAACAAGCATGCCAAAAACGTATCCACTTAATTTAAAATTGCTGCGGTGGTGACCATATTTTTTTTTAATTACAGCAAAACCAATAGGCGAGTGGGTCAATGGCAAAGATTATTTCAGACTTGATGGTAAAACAAATAAAACGTTAAGGCATAAAATGATAAAACGGTTCAATGACCCCAATAATCAAGCTCGGTATTGTGTTCATATAATAAATTGATTTACTAAAACATATATTATTTTCATATTTTGACGTAATAGGCTTTTCTTAATATCAGCAAGAGCTGGAGGACAAGGAATTAATCTGATCGGTGCGAATCGTGTGATTATTTTAGATACCTCCTGGAATCCGGCAAATGATCAGCAAAATATTTTTCGTATATTTCGTTTAGGACAAAAGAAAAATTGTTATGTCTATCGGTTGATCGCCATGGTATGTCATATAATTTTATATATATTGTAGCTAGAAGTTGAAACTAGCCTTACTGCAGGGTACTATGGAAGAAAAGGTTTATTCGAGATCAGTTACCAAACAAGCCATGAGCTTTAGAGTTGTTGATGAGCAACAAATTGACAGGCATTATAACATGGCTGAACTTGCTGAACTTTATACGTAATTCAAAATAAACTCCATTTCGTATAATATAAATGCAAATAAAATTTATTTTTAGGTTAACAAAACCGTGTTACGATAAACGAACAGTGCCTGCATTTCCGCAGGACCAGATTTTAGCGAATTTATTATTAAATTTTCCAGATTTAGTTTATAAATATCATGAACACGATAGTCTTTTAGAAAATAAAGTGGAACAAGAGCTGAGTGAACAAGAAAAAGCAGATGCTTGGGTTGCGTATGAAAGAGATTTACAATTAAGCACAGGTAATATTATTAATTTAATTTGTTTATACACAAAGACAGTTGTAGCAAATACCTTCGAAACAGCAACTCTTAATCATTATTTTATTTTAGCCAATATATTTTGGAATTTATATAAATAAAAACTTTTTTTTCAGAGCCCCGTGACATTATGGAAAATCATTATGGAGGTATACCAATACGCCAAGGAAACTACATGTATCCGATTGGCGAACACGACGTAAGAGCTAATATCTTTATGAACCTTTAAAGTACCGGCATTTTTTCTCCAAAATTAGGGCCATTTTTCATTGAAACGTTATGTACATTTATAATGGTTGCGTATATACTAACATACTCCAACGGAACTTTCAGGGTCGAGTATTTCAACTTTTCGAAATCACCACTATTTCTATATTTTTGGTTACACTTGTTTTTTTGTTGTTACATGCTGATCTTGACAGCTTCGACTACACAAATGTTAAGCAAACTTAAGTCCTCTTTTTGCCTTCCATGTTCTGTACATCCTCGGAATTAAATTAAACTTTCGGACTTTATTCAGAAATTACTCAAAATTCACGAACGCGTCTAAAAAGAAAAAATAAATAGTATCGGGGTACATACTCATGTAAGATTATTTTGTAAGGATTGCGTGTGTAACTTGGATGTAAATTAGCATTTAAAACTCATACGCGCGTCTGATATAAACGAATTTTGTTTTCATTTTAACCGTTTTTAACCTGAAAATATTGCGGATACAAGAAACCTTTAAGCTTAAACAGCATTTTTCTATCTCAAAATACCGCTGAGTTTTTGCGTCATCTAAGCCACCCCACAGAGTATTTCAACGACATTGTTATTCTGGGAATTCTTCTTCCTTGGTAGAACGTTAAAGAAATTTCCTTGTTCCTCGTTGAAAGGTATGTATCTTTGCTCATCTTCAATACATTTCCACGAGTTTTTTCTTCGTTGTATCGCAATCTTAAAAATGTTAGCTCATTTGCTCGTGCTTCAACAGCACTTGTTCTACTACTTCATTCCCGATATAATGGCTCTTTTTTTTGTCAACATCTTGTCTTTTTTGTACCATTCATAGTCTAACTCAGGACTTTCTTTATTTGTTAATGCACAGATGTAAGTGCAATCATTCTGCACTAAGGCGTTCACTGTAAAAAAATGCACTAGGGTTAAAGCTTGATTTTTTGACAACCCCCAACACTTTTAGATGCTATAAGATAAGATTTAGATAAGAAAACGTTAAGTCATACTATTCAAGGATATAGTAAATTTTTTCAAGAGAGAAAATCGAGACACGAAAGCGGTCAAGCCAGTACTTTAAAGGTTAAAAAAGGCTCATAAGTAGTTATTAATATGTAACGCTTTCAGGCCAGACATTTTTTCCCTCCTCATCTCGGATTAAATCAAATGGACATCGCCAGTCAAAATGTATTAGGATCATCACTACTTTCCAATTACTTTGCCAACAGAAACTCATACTTTGATCTTTGTAATATGTATAAGCAATTTTCAGCGCCTATGCTAAATGAGAAGAATAATCGATCATCTCGGTTTAATTCAAATTATGGAATGCCCTTTAATCCAGGAGCAAATAATACTCCACCGCTGTCTTCCGCAGATTTATCTATTCTTGCTCAATCATTTTACCCCCTAAGTAAATTACCGAATACAGGTAGCAGATATCCAAATAACATGTTCATTCCTGATGGAATGGTCCCCAACCCAATGTCAAATTTAAATCAGATGAATGTTGAACGAAATGAACAAAATAAGCTTATGTCGGCTAAGGACAATGTAGCTTCACCCTTGTCTAACTTTCCCGTTTTAATGCCTCCCATCACAAATGATTTAACAGGTAAGTGTCGTCGATATATTTACATATTTATATATTTGTTTTTATTTCTTCTTTAAAAAAAAAAAAACAAAAAAAAAGACGCTATACCTAGAAATGTTATTTCTAAAAATAAATCAAAAGTCACAACCAATGCACCGCTCACCCACATGCCAACCTCGAAAACAACTCTTGATGGCAAAGTTTCGAATTCATTGCTGAAAGCACAAAATCCAAGACAAAGTATTACTCCGGAAGATTCACCTTTAAACTTCTTCGAAAAAACATTTCTTTCGTCATTAAATATGGGAGCTGGTTATCCAAAACAACCATCATTTCCATTATCACCAGTATCAGAAAGAAATGATGAACGATTAATGATATCAGAAAATAGTGCAATGCAAGTAATACCAACGAATTTACCCCTAAAAAAGAACATCGAACGAAAGTCGTCTAGTAATATGTCTCCTAATATTTTACGAGAACAGCTTAAGGAATATCAGTCTAAACAACCTCAACGCACATCAAATTCATCTCCTGGCGGCTTAAGAAAGAGAAGAAATTCAGTTGACAATTCTTCACTACACGAAGCCCACGAAGCTCATATGAATTTATCTAAAAACTTGCATACAAGCAATTCAAATGAACAGCCGAGCTATCCACCAAAAGTTTTTAAATATTAATTTTTTTTTTTTTTTCATGCAATAAAAAATACTGATATATTTTAAAACACCTATAATTGTACAGTTGTATATGTAATTTAATTTTTATTTTAAGGAACTGTTAATTAAGTTAAACTTTAAGTTGGATTAAAACAATAATTAAATTAAAAAGAAATAATCGGTTTCGTGTGTAAATTTTTTTTTTATTGGGCAGCAGACCACTAAGATGAGGATGTCTAACCCAGCTCATCGCATTCTATCTACCAAAAGTTTTATTATCTTTTGGTAAGTTAATTTAATTTCTGTTCTATTTTGAGGCACGAATTCCACCAATCAAAGTGTTCGTTGTCCCTAACTCCGCGGCCACGATTCAGGTTTTAGAATTGTATTAGCAGTGGACCTACTGCGAATTTTAGAATGCCATATACCTCGGTTTTTACAACTTGAATCGAACACATTAAAAAATATTGTTTCGTGCGTACAATATTTTTTTGAAAACTGGGGAGAAATGAAAAATTAATTACATTAAACAAAATTGTGAATTTCATTTGAATTCAGCTTGAATAAAAATGTGCAATTTACGTTTTTGTTAACTTTTCTTATCCAAAAGCTAATTGAAAGCACAGGGCTTAAGAAACCTTTTTATGCATGTAGCAAAACTTTTGTCAGAAAGTGGAGACTTCGATCAAGAACGCTCCTATGCATGTACACAGACAAACTTTATCCTACCCCCTTACATAAGGGTCGTTGCTATGATGGCCCGCCCCAAGCAAAGCATACAGTATCATCCAATTTAGCAGATTTCAAAAAAGGGTCAGTTTGGACGCTATCGGTATTCCTTCACCTTATCGAATATGCAATACTGTCATCTGTATTGAAGCTTACTCCAGCAATCATTCACCAAAACGATGCGGCCATAGTAAAGAACCTACTACCTGAACATTTAACCCAAATCCACACTGAACACGTAAGAGTCAAACTAAATTTCATTGCTATCCAAATTCACTTAACTTCTAGAAACGAATGGAAAAATAAACACAATTACTTTCAGATGTAAATGTACTTAACGTAAATGTATTTAACGACGACTGTGGCGTAGACTAACGTCAGTGTATTTCAAGCAGAAAAATTAACTATCAGAGGGGCGTACAAACTAAGCGGTATCAGCCCTACAAACAGCTCCAATATAGGAATCTAAATATCTGCGCAAAAACTACTTCATCAAAACTACAATAGTAGACCAATCTCAGGAGGAGTCTAATGGGACTAGCATCAGGTCAATTATGACTGCTTTCCAAAATGCAGTACTGCCTGCTTTTTGCATCAGCAACCATTCCGAAATGAAAACCCAAACTGGTGACCGAACGTAGTATGTTCTGAAATTCACTGTGAATGTATATTCTGCGCAAGGAAAAACAACCAGCGCATCATGTACTTGCACGATGCAAAAGACAGTTGTTTGTTTGGTTTATGCAATCTGAAGTATAATGGCGTATTCCGAGAAGTAAGTTCTCTTTTAAATGAATAAAAGCATTCAATTATATTATTATAATTATTTATATGCAGAAATCAATTGACAAAAAGTGAGATTTTACATTTAATTACAATGAGGCTGCAGTTTGAAAAGTAATTCAGCTCTAGCTGAATTTTAGCACCACAATTATTTAGCAAATGATTAATTATATGAATTCCAATCAATTCGTTACACATTGTTTTACATTTAAAAAAAAAATAAACACTGCGCAGAGTGTAACATTCCAAAACTTCATGATTCCTAATGCAACGGCATACGCATCGCATGCTTGCATGACTGATGCGAGGTGCAGTCACAATCCGCATTTAATTTGAATTTTGGAAAGCAGCCCACTCTTCTCTGGATTCATGGCCACAGAAAACATTCTGCCAAATTGGGCGAATGAAAATGCAAAAGAAACGTGTGTCACTTCCTCTGCAAATATCCGGCTCTAGCCAGACCCAGTTTTTTAATAGACCATTTTTTAACGACTAACCAAATATTTCAGACATCAAATTCCACAAGGCATAGACACGAGTGCTACTGTAACGGGACCGGAGAGAATGAGCATAGATGTGAGGACAAAATAGAATTCGAACACCATATAGCAAATGCTTAATTTACAATTTCTAGCTTTAATCCACTGTAATCATAGGTGCCGATACCACCGTAAATGGTAGACGTAAATCGTTGAACTAAGAAAGTTTACTTTTAAATTTGTTTTTTTTTTATTACGTTCACAAACACGGACGTTTGAAAGAACTATACAGAAGGATTCAAATTAAACGGTTTTGTAAGATATGGTAAATAAAAAAAGGGGAAAAATAAACGTGTCATGCCTAAGTAAAAGTATATGCTAATCAATTTGGCGCCAGTGTATAAGTATTGTAGAGTGAAGAAGTAAGACAAATTTTTAGCAGGATTCTTTAGATCTGACCTACCAATACATTCGGATAAAAATTAATAAAATACTATATCTTATTTTACGTATAATTTAAGACGATATTAATATGGCACACAAACGAAAAACTGTCAACAACAGAGTCACAAGAAAAAAATCACTTTGTGTGATTATTTGTTTTATTTTCGTATTGAATTTTCTATTATTGAATATTGTGGGAAATTGTCACTAGGTTGTGGATTTTCGCTTCAAGAATTTTGTATCCGAATAATAAATTAAGAAAGGAAAAATATACAAAATATATTTAACTCTTGTTTCTCAATTTTAGCGATTGTTTTCATTTGGGTCGTTAACATGTTTCCAATTATCATGAAATTATTTGACTTAAGTTTTAAAAATATTGTCTAAGAAAATGAGGAATTGTTTTCTTTTTTAAAAACAGCAAAACGCCAGAGATCCCTAAAAATGTATTTAAAACGCAGGAAAATATGAACGACAAAGAAATCGTTGAAGTGTTACATAGTTGGTCTAATTCTAATATTGTTAAATTAGATACTATTTTTAATATATTTTTTTTTTCAATAATTAATGGGGAAATAAATTTTTAAAATATTTATCTATCCTTCTTATACAATATTAATCTAACAGTGCAACGCTATTCATTTTTATAGTTTTCTCTTGAACAAATTTGTATTTGAAATTATAATCAGACTTCACTTTAGAAATGTCATACTAATAATGTGGAACGCATGTGGATGGCGTTTTAGTATCGCAATACCGACACTTAAACGCCAATATAGTGACAATTGTCGTTAAAGTGAAACGCCAATCGCAATAAGGGTGATTAATTAAGGGTTAGGAACCAAGGACATCAAGTTTGATACAAGAAGTGCTCAGGTTAAAATCGAATTGGTTCGTTGAAACTATAAGAGGTGCGATGGGTTAGAATATAAAAGAAACGAGGACATCGTAAATTAAACCCTCGTAATTTTGTGTTGAAGTGTTGAGTGAAATAGGAAATAAAAGTATAAAGAGAGGTGGAATACACAAAACCCTAGAGCAGTCGATGAATGAAGAGAATGTTAGCTACGTCTCTGCGTTTTTTGAGGATATTCAGGTTAAGAAGTTAGAGGCGGTCACGATAGGGAGGTAAAATAAAAGGGCCCTCTCAGGGTAGTCCTCAAAGAGAAAATCGAAGAAAACGACGTTGAATGGTTCTCGATTCGGGATATATGAACTCGCTGAAAGGGGAACTACACTTGCCTGGCATATTCAAGAAGGAGCCGGACAAGAGATGTAAATTGGCCTTGTAAGGTTGAAAAACTCTTTAGACTTGAATTTAACGATTATCTCATCACTATGCGAACTGAAGTACATATAACTCTCTATTGTATAATATTCCAAGATCATGAAAGAATTGATCCTTGGATATCGGTTGGTGATGCAGAAAATAACATTGAGGATGTTGATTGGTTTTACGTGGCAAAGTCATAAATTGACATTTGGAAACATTAAGCTCTAAGCAATTTTTTAGACATCAAGTGGAAAATCTATCGAGGTCTTCTTGAACGAGAATAGAGCTAGCGGGCAGGGTTTAATAATCCTCCCACGATTGTTAATAGTTAAAATGAAGAGAAAGGGCCCTAGATGGCTGGTTTGTGGAACACCAGAATTGGCCTAAACCGGTTCTCCAGATAAGTAGATATCCATTTTGATAATATTAAAACCGATGAAGACAATTTGAAAAGTATCAATTGATAAAATATTTTATCGAAGGCCTGAGCAAAATCTGTAGCAATAACATCGATCTCATTGTCATTTTCTAGGGCGAAAGCGCGAAGAATATGAATTCATTAAGTTTGTAGCAGTTGATCTACCTTTCAGAAATCCATGCTGACTGACATGGGTGATATACTAGTAAGTGACTTGCACTGAAAGCTTACCACTTCATATATTCGAGGTATGCGAGAAAGCTTAGCAATGGGACGGTAGTTAATTACTTTATTCTTTGATCCTTTTTGTGAACGGGGGTTATAAAAAAGGTCTTCCAAACATGGGGGAATTTCCCTTGGTTGAGGTATAGATGAAATAGGGAGGAAAGTAAATACGAAAGATTGGATGAACACTTTTTGAAAAATATTACGGGAACCGGGCTGACCCGGGTAAAAAGTAATCATTGAGAGTTTCTTGGATAAGAGTAGGATCAAAATATTGAATGAGAGAGAGAGAGAGGGGGGCCAATGGAGAAATTCTAAACGTACGTGAAATATATGGGGTCAGGTACGAAGAAGTTGTCTGCAAATGATTGTTTAAGAAAGGTTGCAAAATAGATGGCAATAGTATGTGGGTCGGTAGATGATATATTATCGAACGAAAGAGAGGGAGTAACCGTCAGTTTTTCTTTTCTAATTGGCGAATTGACTTATATTCGTTGATAAGGTTGGTCTGCGCAGTGTAGAGAAAGCGCTGATAAAGGCAGTTTATTCAGGGAAGAATTGGACTGGGATGGTTAAATGAGTAAAGAAGAGGGGGGTGAAAGCTATCGATAGTTGACAGCGTTAAGGGACAAAACATTACTGTGGAGTTAATGGGATCCGTAGTGAAAATAAGGTCTAATTGCCTACCGATGGAGTTAGAGACGCTACTTACTTGGGATTGGTTTGAGTCTGTTATACGATCAATGAATAGACATTCCTAGGATGAATTAGCGTTTAACGCATTAAAAAGAATTTATCATCCGACGAGGCAGATTAAAGTCACCAAGGATAAGGATATTGTCGATGGAATAACTTATCAATGAGTTGGTCGACCGCTTTCATAGCAAGGATGTAAGATTCCCTGGGTTGAGCCAGGAGAACGTAGCAACACATAACGTACACGAACATATTGGGGAGTGTTATTTTAATTGAAACAAAGTCAAGTTTAAAAGAAGAAGAGATAGCGATGAGAGAAGGGCTAATGCTATGGTGAATGGCTAGTAGGACGCCTCGGAATGGAAAATCAACTTTAGGGAGAGCAGGATCATCAACCATAGGGAGAGAATGATCGGCGTTATAAGAACATGGGAATAGCTCCTGGCACTTTATGTCGTAGATTAGTTTGGTTTTTACAGAAATACAGGAAAACGCATAAACGTCGAAAGAGAGGCCATGAGATTTAGACAAAACAGCACGAGAGAGTTTGTTGCGTGAAGGAGTAGGGGAATGTGGTTGACATGCAGACAAATAAGGAAAGTTAGCAACGAAAAAATTGTACATGGTCAGCTCGGCTCCGCTGAATGTGTGCTAATAAGTTTTATGTAATTTTTATAGAAATAAATTCAGATGGAACGAAAAATCAAAGGTGACGGTAAGGTAAACGATGAGGACAACTATAGTAGCAGTGATTGCGAAAATGAGCCGAAGCTAAGGCCAGCAAGAAGAGGAAAGTGGTTTTCACAAGCAGACCTTCTGTTGTTCATTGTGATATCCTCAAATGTTAACAGCATGGAAACAAATCGCATAACAACCAAAGGACGCTCGATAGGATGGGAGCTAATAACAATGTCGTTCAAAGAACTAGCGATTAAAACGAAGCAATCCGAATTTTGGTAACTCATAATTAATGATGTAAACCGCAATCAAGTATTTAATGAAGACAAAATAAATAAACCGTTAACGATATTTAGGTAGTGAATACCATACCGACCTTCATCACCAGGAAAAACTAACGGAAATCCACGGCATTGTAATCATTGACGCAAGCCCGCTTGTGCATTCGGTACATTCGACGAGAAGGACAACGTTGACTAATCATCTGCTGTTTCATAAGCTCTTCGATTAATTTGTCTTCTGACAACGAAGCCATCAACATTTCGTCAATATCACGAATAAAATCCATATTTTTTTATCGTCTTTCTACTTTTTATACTTTATTTCAAATTCCTATTTCCTGCCTCCTGCGAGCGAAGAAATGGCAAAAATGTGACTGACCTAAGTAAAAAGACTGAATATTATGAAATTGAGTTCTAACCCGAGTTAAAGAACTTAAACTGGTCTCTGCAGTGCAGTTTAAATTCAATTGGATTAAACGCCGTCAAGTTTAAAAAAGTGGGTTTATTTTCGGGTTTAAGGAGTGAATATATATTATGGGCTTGGGTTTAATTTTTGGGTTAATCCGGGTTTAAGTTTTAAACCGGATTAAAGTGAGTGAATAATATGGCCGTTAGAGTGTACATAGTTCCGGAAACTTTTTGGGAGTTGACAATGTTGACAATTTCGTGGTATCTATTGAAAAAGATTCGTGAGACTAGTTATGGGTTAGGGATATATAGGGAGGACTTAATGTTGAACGGAGACCATGACGCTTGTTTTGGTTTTGCCCTCAAAGTAAACAGATTCGGATTTGTCGTGAAGATATGCGAGCAAGAAATGTATATCTTTTTATCCCTTAGCCTAGAGAGAGTCAATTTGACGTTAAGTGGCGAAAGTAGATAGAAAATAGGGGCAAAGGCCCATTCACCCAAGGAAGAAGGTGAGTTAGAAGCGGGATTTAAGATATGCGAGATATGTTTGCATATTTGGCTCCAGTTGTGCGAGTTGCTGTTACAATTGCTGGATTTGTGTGGTGACGTGAAGAGGGTTTACGTAGGAGGAGGAAATTTGGGAAATATTTTGGTTTGAAGCTCCAGTTGGGGTCAGGTTTAGGATGGGTGGTTTATTAGCTGAGACGTTGTCTTGTTTTCTTTCTATATTTTAGCGTTGGATTTATCCGTCCATTTGGAGCTTTGCCACTCTGAAGGTGTCCATGTCGTGTTAAGTTGTGTGAAATGTTTCCGTTTGGCGGCGACAGGAGTAGTTGACGTTCGAGTTACGAGTATGTCACCATACGATTTTTGGATCGAACGCCTGGTGTGACGATTTGGAGGCTGGGTTGTCAGCACTGGATGTGTCAGTGATTCGGCGTCGGTTTCTAACAATTCAGCCAAAATTTAAGAAATAGATTTATTGTGCGGCAGAGGATGGGTTGGAAGACCATCGATTTTGTTTTCGATGAGGTTTTCCAAATAATTAAGTTTGGAAAATTTTTGTTAGTAGTAAGTTCGGCAATAAGCTCATTGATTTTATCCAATATAACATCAAGCATGGATTCGTAGCAGGATCTAGCAGTTTCTAATTCAATTAAATGAGCAATTTGTTTTTGATACCCTATCCAAAGTCTTCCACACACCTTACACAATGTTCATTCAGTTTATCCAGTATCAGTCTGATAAGTGAGTTATGATCGGATTCACTGGAGTCACTGAGGCACTTAATTGCAAAGAACACATGTGAGAGAGAGATATTAGGTCTGTCTGGTAGCAATTTCATTGCAAGTTTTTGACATTTCTTTTTCTCCTTCTTCTTTCTTTTTCGCAATTGCTTCATTACTTGTTTCGCTGTGTTACGAGCACAACATTTCAGTATGGCGGATGAATTGAAATGGACAAAAGAATTAACAAGGGGGCTCATTTTCAATTATGAAAGACTGAGCGCCAAAGATGAAATGAAAGAGAACTGTCAAATAACATGCAAACACAAAGAAGGGGAAAGTCTTCATGTAGAGTTGCGCGCATCACTGAATGACAATTCAAAAGAAAATAACCAGAACATGCGCATTACACACTTGCGACGTGTGAAATCGGACAAAGTAAACAAACGCAGCAAACCACATTTGTGTATAAAACGTCAAAAGTCAATTAGTGAACCTGGTTGTTGTTAGTATAATAAATTCTTTCGCAGAATAGCTGTTTGCTTTGACAGTTGTTACACAGCTTACCCACAGAAATTTATGAGGCAGAAAATTGCAACTATTTCAATGGAGGGGAAATGTTTATCTCTCTCATCGGCTCTCTTTGTTGCAACTTTTTGGAGTAAACAAACAGGAATTTGCAAAAAGTTGTATGAATTTGTACAAATTTGTACGATATTTCAAGTTAACAAACAGACCTATTAATACACTCGTCACAGAAGAACAGCAGATTTTCCGAAACCTTTAAAAAAAAAAAACGTGTTTCTTTTATTTAGGCCGACACAAATAGCATGGAATGTTCGACCGCAGATCTCCTTACAGGCAACAAAATCATTGTTGTCGTTAGCAGCAAAAGCAACACAAAAATAATTGGGTAGAAAATAAATAAAAAAAATGCACTGAACGCACTGTCATGAAATTAACAAATTAGTAGGTCAGCAATAGGGGGCGCGTCAGTGATAACAATTTTTCGGTGAGAAATTAGGTTAATGGATTGATTGAGGTGGTAGAAGCGAAATAATAATTCAAAATGATGGATCAAAGTAAGAATGCGACTGAATACCGTAACGCCATGAAGGTTCAATGCAAACACTTTCCTCTACTTATAACTGGTATCGCTTTTTCGTTTCAAATTAAATAACAAATATTTTTATTTCAGAGTCTTCAAATATAGGCATAATACTTATATCGTATTGAAAAATTTTTATACATATTGCTAATTAATAGTTGAAAGGCATTGCGATTGCAATATAATTGACAGCGTCCGAAGGAACACCAAATTAAATTAATAACTTCTTTAATGTAAGTGCATTGATAACAAAATAGAAACAACGGCGTTAGGCCTCATTTCTATGTAAGTCTGATGTTGCTGTTCATCAGCACTCATTCAAACATGAATTACATAGCACGCTTGCTGCTATGACGGTCCTTAATTATCGTAATGTCGAAAGCCACCTACAACTTACGTTACTTTTATGTCGAAAAAAATCCACATATTGGCTGCCGACTCGATAGAAGTACGAAGTATAAATGCGAGACGCTAATTTTGATATCTTTGCCGATTCGATGTATGGTTTTTATTTTCGCCCATAAAATAGTCATGAAAATAACAAGTTTTTACACAACTGTAACCGTAAGTATAAATTATAATGTAAACATTTATATAGCTTGATCCGCAGTTCAATATTATATAGGTACATGGTATCGTTGTTATACTAGTGGTCCGGTGATGGAAATCTGGATAATTTATTTCGGTAAACTGTTAAACGGTGATAATGACTAATATCAAACCGTCATGCAGAATGAACCCTTCAACCTGGACGAAGACAGACAACATTTCCATCCAAGACAAAGTCAGGACAATCATTTCCAAGCTTAAGTCTAATAAAGCTAATGGAAATGATGACTTTTAAAAGCAGCAGCAGTATTATGCGAAGAAACAAAACACTCTTGCTAATCGCTGCCTCTTTAGACTTAGAAGGAAATTGAACAGTAAAGTCCTCTCTCGAGCAACCAAAAAGACAATATACGTACAAGACACTGATCATCCACTGATCCAAGCAGAGGCTTGGACACTGGCGAAAGCGGATGAAAATGCTCTCGGGTGCTTCGAGAGAAAAGTTCTTCGGGTAATTTGCAGTTCATTTGCATCAATGGGGAATGGAGGAGACGTATCAACAGCGAACTTTATGGGCTGTACTGCGATGCCGAACTCGAAATAAAGGTCGGGTAACCTAGCTTATAAGCAGAAACGAATAGCTGTTTGAATGATTTCGGGATTGAGTTGATCTTCGGTATCGGTATCTCCTTATCTGATTTGTCCCTTTAACTAGGAATTGAAGACTCTACACCCCGAGGCGCTAACATTCATTCACTTTACATGTCAGAGGTATCTTAGACGACCAACACTTTTTAGCCCTGGTCTATATTGCTGTACTCCAAAGACCGCCAAAGCAAAAATCACTTGAAGAATCTTTTACTCAAAGTGACCAAGGATTCGATTTGTTGACGTCCATCTCTCTCCATCAAAGAGATGATGATGGCTGATTGGGATCCTATACTATAGAGTTTCCTTAGTACTGCTTGATAAGGTCTTATTACTCAATTGTCCACTTGCGCGAAAAGACATTAGCAAGAGTAGCTTTTCGTTGAAATTCTAACGTAGTGTCATTACATAGCGGAGCCGAGGTAGAAACGATCGATAACTACCTCCGACAATTAAATACAATATCATACAAAAATAATTCTAAAGAATATAACTTTTTTGGCCATCAAGTACTGAACGTGGTATAATAGTCATTTTAAAATTCTTATAATTATAATTCCTAATCAAAAATTAAGAGAATATACTGTAATTTTAAGTCACACTCTATTATAAAATCACTATAATATGAGATAGGTCAACAGTCAACAATTACTTTTGTCTACAAACAAATTTTATGTCAAAAGTAGTGGACTGCAAAAGCACAGATAATAAATCTATAGCTCGTGTCGGCTGGACGGCTAGCCGACCAAAAGTGAACCATTTTTTTCTACAGGGATGAGACATCTGTATAGATTTATTATCTGTGGCAAAATGTTTTGTACATATATGTACATAAGATTCACTAAACATTTCGTAGAAGCAAGATAAAAGAAAATAGAAAGAAGTCTTCATTTAAAAATTTCAAATTAATTTTTATTATTGTTACTACAAATATTTTTTTTAAGAATAATTCCATCATCCCAGTAACTATACAGGAGGATCAAAAATAACTATTATTGTATTTCAAATATTATATGCATTTCGTATAATTTCGTCATTTTAAATACGGAAGTTACAAAATTTCCGGGCTGTTATACTTTGATTTCAACTTATCTACGTGTCATAATTTAACGAAAGTAGGCGCGCGTGTGTCAAAATGACGAAGTATTAGAAAACGTAAGCATCTTTTCTTTTTCTTCTTTCGCAAATAGTCCAGCTGTCAAAGTTGCGTATGAAAAGTTAGAACGAGAGAATGAGATAACTTTCTACGTATGCATAGAAAAACTGAACGGAATTTGACGAGACTCACGCAAAAGAGTCGTTAAAGCCGTTATGCGCACAGGAAAGTGATTCACGAGAATATCGAAATTATCGTGAAGTCGATTTTCTAAAATATTTGTCATTATTATTTTTGATATTTTTTTTTTTGGAATTGAGCAACAGCTCAACAACCAAGAGCCGGATATACGCAGAATTGAAAAAGTACATTTCCTTTTGCTAGTTTGAAAGAAAAATGTCAAAATTCCATTAAGAGCAGTTTTTGTCCTAAAGTTGTTTTACAAGAAGACTTTTTTTTTGTTTGTGTACCCTTAAGGTGATTTTTCACAGCGCGGGCAAAGGAAATTTAGGGAGGTAGAAAAGAGAGGTACCGATGCACATTGTTTTTAAATGTTTGTAAGGAAATACAGAGATCGGCAGGGCATTCCATAAGCAAGTTGTACGGCTTAGGAACGAATCACGATATTTTAGAGTACGTCCGAAAATGGGCTTGAGGGTATACTGATGAGCATTCATAGCGAGATGGGTGTTACGGTTGAAAATTTGAATGGGCGGAATGCTACTGGCGATTTCAGTGGAACACTGGTGGTGGAAATAACGATAAAACAAAGTGAGACAGGAGACATTACGTCTGTGTTCGAGGGTGTCAATTGATTGACTGGTATTAATATCATAAATAAGTTTTATCGCACGGTTTTGAATCCTATCTAGCAGGTGCAGAGATGTTTTAGGAGCACCTGATCAGATGTGGGCATTGTACTCTAATTTTGGGCGGATGAATGCCTTATATATTGAGGCCAGATCAGAGGGGGTAACATATTTCTTACATCGCTTGAGGAAACTCGTTAACGAGTTAAGTTTTAGAGTCTCTAAAGATATTAATCGTTTGAACATAAATTTAAAGCGAGTTGTAATTGTTAAGCGACTCTATAACGGCATATTTTTTTCTAAACCTCTGAGTAAGAAGGTCTAATACTGATAAGGCGGAAGTCTATTGCCAAAAATGTAAGGAAGAAATAATCAACGTCCGTAAGGCAATATATGTATGTTTACAATACGAATTAGGATTTCATATGATTCGAGAGCGAAAGAGTCCTAAATATACAACATTTTAGTGACGACTTTGAAGTTAAAACTGTGCTGTGTTAGTTAGAAAAATATTATTTCGATCGTCAACATGTTATTAAAGAAAGTTTTTTTTATAGATTCTAATATGCTTTTTTTTTCTTTATTAACTTTAGATAGAAAATATAATATACATATAATCCATATAAAAGTACTGAAACTGCAGTTGAACTAAAAGTTTCTGCTTCGAACTATGGGATACATACTTATTATTTATACACCATTCCGATATCGATGATTGCTAGTTTGACTTCAGATTGATTTTACTCACGGACAAGGTCCACCATTTCTTCTTGATACGTCTATCTTTCGATTTGAGTGTATCTGCTGCCGCCACCTCTGAACGCAATAATCTTCGACTTATTCAGGTTCACAGACAGGTTCCAGCATTTGCAGTAAACGCTGAGCCTATTCATCAATCACCCACCGTAGCGGGAAGGAAAACGATGTAATCCGCATATATACTCGTATGAGCGGGAATATTCTTACTACTTAGCTCGATTCCACACTTTACATTATCTGATATGTCATTGCTGAACAGCATACATCCATGCTTCACTCCGATCGTTTTTGAAAACCCTCCAGAAACTGACTCTCCATCGCATACATACGCCACATTATTTGCACGAATTGCTCTTAGAAAGGCATATGGTTTTTTATGTTTCTGCTTATATACTTCCGCAACAATAAGTAATGAAAATACATGATCGACTGTTGAATAGTTCTGCAAAGCATTTTTATTTTGATCCCAACAGCTAAGTCTCTCATACATATAGCATATAAGAGCAGCAAACAACTTGGCAGAGGTGCTCAAGGAAAATATTTTTGAGCAGCCTCCTTAAAACTAGCTGGTATATTGGTGAATTCGAGTGCAGACATGAATTCTATCATGTCCAAGTGTTTTCCCATTTTAGCTTTATAAACGACTTCTTTAATTTCGTTTACTGAAAACGGACTATTCAGGAATTTATTGGTAATGGATGGTGAGATCTGCTGATATTTGAGTAAATTCATAAAGTACTCTCTTAGCTGTGTTGCCTTAAATGACGTGGCGATTCTGTTCATTTGTCCATTTATATATTTAACAGCTTTCCAAAATTAAGTTTTGGTTTTTACGAAATATATCATTTATAAAATGAAATGGGACTGTTCTTCAAATTATAAGGCAAGATGTCGGCTACTTGAAATAAATTCTTTGAGTTTTCGGAGATATGTGAGTGACGTTATATTTTACTTATAAGGTGGTGCATATACTCATGTACATTCATACATATATGACAAGTAAAACCTTGATTATGGCCAAGATATTAGAAGCTACATTAGTGTTATACAGAATCTACTGATATGTGGATATTTTTCTGCCTTGGGAAAATTTTACTCAAATGTATAACGTAAATTTTTAAAACTAAGACCCAAAAAACGCTTTTATACATTGATACTTAACATCTGTTAGTGTGGAAACATCCTCGTACACACTACACTACACTACACATAAACACTAAAAAAATTTAAAATATCTGATCTGAGATTTGATATTTGTTTTATTTTTGTTTGAATCGCTCTCGAAATCATTTTGAGTGTGAAAAACGGCCATTTAACCAATGTCAAAAAGTATTCGCGCATGTATAAATCGAATATTTTCATTTCCGCTGAAACTTATCGAAAGAAAGAATCGAATAATAATATAACGCAACTGCCATCTGGCGGGAATTCTTATCAAACGGAAGCTCTCAAATAATTTTTAACGATTCATTTTCGACAAGTAAAGAAAAGTGAGTGTGCAATGTCTTTTTAGTTAGGACAGCGATTCTGAGTGCATGTGAGTATAGTGAATGTTGAATTTGTAATTTCCATTAGAGTGAAATTTAACAAAAGTTATTTGTATTTTTTTTTATAAAAATCTATAATTTTCTCTTTGATTACATTTTTTTCATGAATCTCAAACAATATGTAGAGCTACCATACCATCAGCTTAGGAGTCGTCTTCCTCTGATAATAGTGATTATAAGTTTACCCCCTCTGAAAAAGATTTGTGACTGCCAAGTTTATGGATAATACATTTCAGTGAATAGTTTTTAAACACTTCAAAGACGAGTGTAATATTATTTGTATTTTCCTTTGTTTATTCTTTTCTGAAATAGCAGGCGATTTTTACATTTTCTAACCATTTTTTTATGTGGTGTAGTGTTTGTGAAAAGATTTATATTAAATTTTTGACTAGTTATTTTGCGAAAAACCAATGAATTTTTGTTTTTTTAAAGAAAAAGAAGTCGGGAATTTATTCTGTAAACAGAACCGGCTACTTGGTTATTTGTTGTATTCTCTTGTGGTTGAGGAATTCAATTCGATGTGTCTGACTTTGATTTAAAGAATATGCATACATATGTATACCGATACCGAATTCGTTCTGCTTAAAAAGGCAAATCAAATTTATTTAAAGTGAAATAATGTCGACAACCTTTGGAAAAGAAAAGGTTCTCATTTATGTAGACAAAATAATTTGTTTTCGACTAAAATTCGTTTACATTCGTATGAAGCGGAATCCGGTTAGGAATTGAATTAAATTGTAATACACACACATACGTGTATATATGATACATATTAGGATAGGATCGACTTGGGCTAATATATAAAATTCATTTGATGATATGAAATCTAAGAATAGATTTGGAAAACCATTCTTTGTTAAACCTCACCACCTCGTCTTATCAATAATAATTAGTAAATAAGCGATAATTTATCACCTAACGCAGGACGACGACATCGTTTCTAAGTTTGAACTAAGTTTAAACTTCTTTTTTTTTTTTTTTTTTTCTTTTTAATTGGTATGCATATGAGCATATATATAATATAAACTGGCATACAGTATACACTTACATATGTATGTATAAATCTTGACTCATAAATGGTTAATTTTCAAAAAAAAATATTTTTTTCTTTTGTTGTAGGAATGGTGGGTTTCGAATGATTTTGATTTAATATCAAATTCGAATATGCCGCATGCCTATTGCTTCCAACCATTAATCTATCACTTAAGCGAAGGATGATGCTCCCAGCGCTTCAGCAATATTAGTTTAACTGCAAAAAAGAGATTCATATACGATGCGCTTTGTTCATGAATGCAGTTTGCGTAAAATTCTCTAATTTAAATGTACAGTAAACAGTGTGCGAGTTCTTTGATACATACTATGAAATCATAATATTTGGTATCTACCGTGTTTCTTCACTTTACAAATACACAGTTTGAAAGACAAACTTCAGTTTTCAAAATGAAATTTTACAATTCTATCCACTGGGTACCTATATTTGATACAGGGTAATATACGTATGTAGCAATACAATTTTGATTAGAATAAATTGGGTATTTTCTATGCAAAAGGGGTTTGTTAATATCCTGTATCTGGTGCGTTTTCTTTTTTAATATTCATCCTTGTATGTCACCGAGTCGAATAAAAAATGTCTCGTCACTTTATCCATGTTTGTTCCATCAGAATCTGGGAGGTTTTTGTTTTATAAATCGCGCAATAGGTATTCCATTTACATATGTTTGTATGTAGAAAAGCAATTTTACGTAAAAACTAGGAAAGGGTACCGTATTCCATATGTGTGTATGTATGTCTACAATTGGCCGAATTCGAACAGCATTTTCCGAAGAAATCATTTCTGCATGTGCGAATAAAAAGATAGAAAACAAATGCCAAAACAATATACCGATTTGCAAGTTTTTTTAAGATTTTTTTTTTTGCTGCCTGTGTAGTCTTATTCGTATAAAGGAAAACTATATACACATATTTTAAATGTCAATAGTTATTTTTGTAAAGGTATTTTTCATGAGAGTTGTTTGCTTTGAATATCACTTTTCCATACGAAGGATAATAATTTGATAATTCTGAATAATAATATAGAAACAATATATTCGCAAAAATCAATATAATCCCATTTTACCACGATTTTCTTTTAGCACAGCGATGCTATAATTTTTCTAAGGCTGTCCGAGTAGTAGGTGACTATTGCTGTGAAAAACCTCTTCATCTGATACGAATCTATTACAGCCAAGTCATTTCTTCATGTTTGGGAACAGAATAGTCTTATAGGCTAAATCTGGAGAATATGCTGAGTGGAAAAGCAATTCGTTCAATTTCACTGTTGCTGCCTGTGGTACATTTGGTGGAATAGCAATTTTTTCATTGGCAATCGAGGAAGTTTTTCATTAGTTGCTTGTTGAATTTGTCCAATAACTGCATAGTGCGCAACGGTGGTTGTTTTTCGCTTCCTTGCTTTCATTGAGGTTCGCCAGCAAAATTCCCTTGCTTTTATCGTTAATCCAAGTTTAATCAACTGTTATGGAATAATGACGAAATTCGTTCGGCTGACACTTGATCATGTCCAAAAACTGTTCAGAACTTACCATTTGGTTCTGTATTTGATGAATAACCATTCGCGGCAATCAGTACGCGTTCTAGTGTTCTACACTCATTGTTGTTTTTAGATATCAACAACCTCTGTAACCTCATGGACGATAACTTTTTGATTTTCCATCACCATTCCAGGAGTTTTTATCAATCATTTCCGGTAGGGTGATATTAATTGAACGTCACAGCGGATTGTCATTGGTAAAAAAACTTCAAGCAACCGGGTAGAACCTTCATAATGTATGATCAACATTTGTTTTGTTTTTCGTAGTTAAGTAACAAAAAAAAAAGTTTAAAACACTGTTTCTAATGGCTGCAGAACACCAACTAAATGATATTTTGTTTGTTATGGTTTGAAGAATACTGCATGTTGAAACAAACTTCAATTTGAAGCTCGAACCGCCACCTGACAATATTGTGTGGAATTATCAAACGCCCTTCATACCACTTGACTCTTTTACTTTTACAATTAGAAGTTTCTACTTAATACATCAGCCATTCGATCACGTCTCATCTCATCACTTAATGGCTCAATGGTTATTTCCGAATTACAATTAATTTCTGTTGCGCTTCCATTAGTAATAATGTTTGTCTGACTTTGCGGCCTTATGTCCTGTTCATCCTGGGTGTACTGTGTACCTATAACATTTTTGCAGGACTGTATGTGCCAATTACAATTTCTATAAAAGTTTCTAAAAATGTTTGTACAGGTTCAACCTAAACATTGCGTGCATAGTAAAGCTTAAACTCAGAAGAGCAGTGTTGTTAATCACAAAACACATCAGTAGTTTTTAGTAATATGGTTGCAGTGTGGTTTAGAAAACTTTACTAATGTGCTTAGATGCGGCTATATGTGGACCTGGGCCTCAATTCATAGACTCCCCTTTAAATAATTATGGGTTCTAGAATACCAATCTCCAAACGTTTGCTTACATGAATCATTCCCCGCCCTAAAAACTGGGATGATTAAGGTCTTATATAGAGTTGTGGTAGTAGACTGGCACCCAAACCGGAAGGTTCAATGTTCGGATCTCAGGCTCGCCCCAAAGACATATTCATTTTTTTCAGTTAACGAAAATCAAGTAAGATCGATAGTTGACTAGAAATCAGCAAGAAGCTAACTTCCACTAAGAATTTAGTCTCCCTATTAAATGTTGGATGCCACCCATGGAGCGACATAACCACTGAGCCCAAACATCTTTCTTTCTCTATCCCATTTTCCAAAAAACTTAGCATCTGCTCAGGCACTTTAAGTGCATTCATACTTACTTGAGTGTTAAGTTCTTTTAATACTATAAGTGTCTCATAAGCGGTCATTGACGGTACCAATAAATTTATCCGCTTATGAGAGGTGTCCGGTTATGAGAAAAAATACGACATTGACAACCTTGATAAAAAAAAAAAAACAGAATAAACATATGCATTTATCGTATAATATTTTATTTTAAAATGGAATTCATTTTTTGTGTCCGTTTATGAGAGAATTATTTACATTAAAAATCGTGTAGATAATTCCGTTCTTTGAAATTTGTCCGGTTATGAGGGGTGTCCATTTGGAGAGAGTACACTACATACATATGAATATGCCAAAAAGCAACAAATTTCGAAACTCCAAGCAGTCAATCACAATTGCGTCCTATTAATCAACATGAAACAGAACTCTTCGATCACAAAGATGATTGCTTTTACTACGTTGGAAGAGGTGTTCCTTCAAACGCGATAATATTTCTGTGTGCGCTAGTTTTATATAAGAATTTTTATCCCCTACAGTTGTCCCTTTAGCACTTATTTGTCTTTAATTCGGCTTTCGTTTTGGATAAAATGAACATATTAAAAATACAAAGAACATTTTTAACAACAATTTCAATCTTATTAATTTGCGTATACCTCCTATTTAATATAAAGTGTGCATTAACAATTGATTCTGAGCAAAAGTGTTTGGTTTGCACAAGTGATGACAACTATGACTTTTAATGATATTTATTTTTATACCGAAATACTTAGATTTTTTTTTTTTTTAGAACTTGTATACCAAAAAAAATCGAAATGGCAGAAATGGATGAACACCACTTTGAGACTGGAGATTCCGGTGCTTCTCAGACATATCCTATGCAATGTTCTGCTTTACGTAAAAATGGTTTTGTTATGCTCAAGGGTCGCCCTTGCAAAATTGTTGAAATGTCAACATCTAAAACTGGAAAGCACGGACACGCTAAGGTTCATTTAGTTGGAATTGACATTTTTTCAAACAAGAAGTAAATTTATTTATTTGTATTTTCGATTGAATGTATTTAAATAAAGAAATAAAAAAAATTCTCTTTAGGTACGAAGATATTTGTCCCTCAACGCATAACATGGATGTTCCTCACGTTAAAAGGGAAGACTATCAATTGACCGATATAAGCGATGATAATTTTCTTACCTTGATGTCTGATAACGGTGAAATTCGAGAGGATCTTAAGGTTCCAGAAGGCGATTTGGGCAATAGTTTACGCTCAGATTTTGACACTGGGAAAGACCTGCTGGTATGAAAATGAATTATTTTTATTAATAAACAGTACTCAATTTGTCTTTTCTTTTCAAGTGTACGGTTCTAAAGTCCTGTAATGAGGAGTGTGTTATTGCAATTAAAACAAACACAGCCCTTGACAAATAAAACCAATTATGAGAATATGGCATTATCCCGTTGCTTAATTAGCCTTATATATATATATCTATATGTATATTTATATAACTATATATATATATATGTGTATTTATATATGTATAACAAACGAGAGGTAGCGTTTAGTGATAAAAAGGTGAAAAAAAATAAATTTTTGCCAATAAAATATTTTTTACTTTAACTAAATTGCATTTTTACTTTTTTGAATGTTTTAAAAATGTATTGCTATAAAACTTAAAAAATGAATTACACGTACATAATTAACTGCGAACCTTTTTATTTTGAAAACTAGGCTACTTCGTAAGAAACTCTGTATTGAATATAAAATAAATCAATAAATAAGTGCTAAGGACAATGTGCACTTGTAATCTTTTAAGCACAAACTTGTTTAGACATTTTTTTTTATTTGAAGTTGTAATCTTAAAATTAGTTGAATCGATGAAATATTAGAGCTTAGCAGAATCCGTAAGTTCTTGCGCTATGACATATGATTTTGGAGTGTTTAATTACTCACCCGTTTGGAGCAATATGTATGTAGAGTACAAGTTTCAATATCTTCATGGTATCAGTGAAATCTGGGAGTGATAAATACAATGGATGCTGTCTCGTTGAAAATTTTTTTGCTGCGAAAGTGTTGTTATCCAACTGGAAAAAAAAACAAATAGAAATTCCGCCCAATCTAAGTTAACTGTTTTACCTGAAGGTACAGACTCTTGATCGACTCAGCCGTCTTTCACTGTCTACAATTGATTACCAAGCTCAGTACTGAATCATTTTAAATGTTAAATATGGTTTGCTCCTCATTCTTAGTATTGCAATTCTTTTATATTTCTAACCAATAAAAGTGACTTTAAAAAAAGATGCAATTTTTTTTTTTTTTTTTCTCTTTAGGATAATTTAAAAAAAAGGAAATATTTTAACATGTTATGCAGTATATTTGATAAAAAATGTGCATCGAATCAAACTGACGCTGATCCAGAGTCTTCATATAGCTGGAAAATTAAAAAGAAGAACAGTAAAAAAAATCAAATAAGAAAAAGAAGTTATCAAATACATAACTTGCATTATCAATACTGTGTAGGGTATCCTTTCATTTTAAGCTAGTGAATTAATGGCATGTCTCACCGACAAGTGGACCCAAAGCATACATCAATCTAGCGATTGGATGATTTCAAGTCTGATATTCACAAAATAAATGTTGGTGTGCCCCAGGGCTCCATTCTGTCTCCGACACTCTTTAATTTCTATCAATGATCTCTTGCCTGGCCCTTCTAATCCAATATATTCCTTTGCTGATGACAGTACTCTCTGCTTTTCATTAAATTCCGATACTAACTTCATGACCAATTGGGGAACTACCAACAGAGTGGAATTTACTGCTTCCTAAACACAATGTTGTCTTCTGTCGTTGAAGCGAAACGAAAGACCACATATTCGATGGCACCCAATATTCTGCGAATTGCCTAGGTTTCCTCAAACGATGTAAGAAATACATAATAAGGTGTGTAGTGGTACTAGCAATCACTTCTCACTCGGAGGGTCAAGGTTCGAATCCGACCCATTGACAAGTTTTTCAAATTTGTATAATTGGAACTCGGACAGAAAAATTCTGCGTGTGAAGGCATAACACTCACACGTAGATTTGGCTGTTGTAGAGTTTCAAGCACAAAAAAATACTGTTATAACCTTCAAATCACTGAGTGAAGAAAATACTCTCCGTCCTATTCGGACTCCCACCCACTGGAAAGCGAATATCGAAACCAAACACTCCTGAGTTTCAAACCACTAAAAAAAAAAAACCAAAGTCATGTTCACATTGTCATGGGGTTGAAAGACTTTTCGACAAGTGGAACACTTGGATCGGAGCATTTTTAAATTTGAGCAGTTGACCTGAAACATACCTTTTTTCCTATTCTTCACACTTCCTTTCTCATCAACGATCAAAACTAAAATGAAAAAATATGTCAGAAATGGAACGATATGGAAAAAAACGATGTGTTGCACCCGAGAATCCACTTTAGAAACCCTTCTTCTTCCCACCTCAATAAAAAGCGTTGCCTCTCTTTCGGACAATTTTCCTGCCCGCGCCAATGTGAACAGGCACATAGTAAACTTTAATAAACAACAATAAATCGGTGTAAAAGACACAGAGTACGATCACTGAACGGTAGAAGGAAAGCATAAATGGGGCACATTTTGTGACGGACACATTTTTCAGAAAGACAAGCGCTTATACATATGCATAAACGTCCTAGAGGGTCCAAACTTGAAGGCAAAAATGGCTATAAATCCTTAAATAAGCGTCGTAGAGGGTCCAAACTTGAACGCAAAAATGGCTATAACTCCTTAGATAAGCGTCGTAGAGGGTCCAAAGTTGAACACAAAAATGGCTATAAATCCTTAAATAAGCGCCGTGGAGTGCCCAAACTTAAACGCAAACATGGCTATAAATCCTTAAATAAGCGTCGTAGAGGGTCCAAACTTGAACGCAAAAATGGCTATAACTCCTTAAATAAGCGTCCTAGAGGGTCCAAACTAAAACACAAAAATGGCTATAACTCCTTAAATAAGCGTCCTAGATTGTCCAAACTTGAACACAAAAATGTTTATAACTCCTTAAATAAGCGTCCTAGAGGGTCCAAACTCGAACACAAAAATGGCTATAACTCCTTAAATAAGCGTCGTAGTGGGTCCAAACTTGAACGCAAAAATGGCTATAACTCTTTAAATAAGAGTCCTAGAGGTTCCAAACTTGAATTCAAAAATGGCTATAACTCCTTAAATAAGCGTCCTAGAGGGTCCAAACTTGAACACAAAAATGGCTATAACTCCTTAAATAAGCGTCCTAGATTGTCCAAACTTGAACACAAAAATGTTTATAACTCCTTAAATAAGCGTCCTAGAGGGTCCAAACTTGAACTCAAAAATGGCTATAACTCCTTAAATAAGCGTCCTAGAGGGTCCAAACTAAAACACAAAAATGGCTATAACTCCTTAAATAAGCGTCCTAGATTGTCCAAACTTGAACACAAAAATGTTTATAACTCCTTAAATAAGCGTCCTAGAGGGTCCAAACTCGAACACAAAAATGGCTATAACTCCTTAAATAAGCGTCGTAGTGGGTCCAAACTTGAACGCAAAAATGGCTATAACTCTTTAAATAAGAGTCCTAGAGGTTCCAAACTTGAACACAAAAATGGCTATAACTCCTTAAATAAGCGTTGTTGAGGGTCCAAACTTAAACGCAAAAATGGCTATAACTCCTTAAATAAGCGTCCTAGAGGGTCCAAACTAAAACACAAAAATGGTTATAACTCCTTAAATAAGCGTCCTAGTGGGTCCAAACTTGAACGCAAAAATGGCTATAACTCATAAAATAAGCTTCCTAGAGGGTCCAAACTTGAACACAAAAATGGCTACAACTTCTTAAATAAGCGTCCTAGAGGTTCCAAACTTGAACACAAAAATGGCTATAAATCCTTAAATAAGCGTCGTAGAGGGTCCAAACTTGAACGCAAAAGTGGCTATAAATCCTTAAATAAGCGTCGTAGAGGGTCCAAACTTGAACGCAAAATGGCTATAACTCCTTAAATCAGCGTCCTAGAGGGTCAAAACTTGAACACAAAAATGGCTATAACTCCTTAAATAAACGTCCTAGAGAGTCCAAACTTGAACGCAAAAATGGCTATAAATCCTTAAATAAGCGTCGTAGAGGGTCCAAACTTGAACGCAAAAATGGCTATAACTCCTTAAATAAGCGTCCTAGAGGGTCCAAACTGAAACACAAAAATGGCTATAACTCCTTAAATAAGCGTCCTAGAGGGTCCAAACTTGAACACAAAAATGGCTATAACTCCTTAAATAAACGTCCTAGAGGGTCCAAACTTGAACGCAAAAATGGCTATAAATCCTTAAATAAGCGTCCTAGAGGGCCCAAACTTGAACACAAAAATGGCTATAACTCCTTAAATAAACGTCCTAGAGGGTCCAAACTTAGACGTAAAAATGGCTATAAATCCTTAAATAAGCGTCGTAGAGGGTCCAAACTTGAACGCAAAAATGGCTATAACTCCTTTAATAAGCGTCATAGAGGGTCCAAACTTCAACACGAAAATGGCTATAAATCCTTAAATAAGCGTCGTAGACGGTCCAAACTTGAACGCAAAAATGGCTATAAATCCTTAAATAAGCGTCCTAGAGGGCCCAAACTTGAACACAAAAATGGCTATAACTCCTTAAATAAACGTCCTAGAGGGTCCAAACTTAGACGTAAAAATGGCTATAAATCCTTCAATAAGCGTCGTAGAGGGTCCAAACTTGAACGCAAAAATGGCTATAACTCCTTTAATAAGCGTCATAGAGGGTCCAAACTTGAACACGAAAATGGCTATAAATCCTTAAATAAGCGTCGTAGACGGTCCAAACTTGAACGCAAAAATGGCTATAAATCCTTAAATAAGCGTCGTAGAGGGTCCCAACTTGAACGCAAAAATGGCTATAACTCCTTAAATAAGCGTCCTAGAGGGTCCAAACTTGAACACCAAAATGGCTATAAATGCTTAAATAAGCGTCGTAGAGGGTCCAAACTTGAACGCAAAAATGGCTGTAACTCCTTAAATAAGCGTCCTAGAGGGTCCAAACTTGAACACAAAAATGGCTATAACTCCTTAAATAAACGCCCTAGAGGGTCCAAACTTAAACGCAAAAATGGCTATAAATCCTTAAATAAGCGTCGTAGAGGGTCCAAACTTGAACGCAAAAATGGCTATAACTCCTTAAATAAGCGTCCTAGAGGGTCCAATCTTGAACGCAAAAATGGCTATAACTCCTTAAATAAGCGTCCTAGAGGGTCCGAACTAAAACACAAAAATGGCTATAACTCCTTAAATAAGCGTCCTGGAGGGTCCAAACTTGAACACAAAAATGGCTATAACTCCTTAAATAAGCGTCGTAGAGGGTCCAAACTTGAACACAAAAATGGCTATAACTCCTTAAATAAGCGTCCTAGAGGGTCCAAACTTAAACGCAAAAATGGCTATAACTCTTTAAATAAGAGTCCTAGAGGTTCCAAACTTGAACACAAAAATGGCTATAACTCCTTAAATAAGCGTCCTATATTGTCCAAACTTGAACACAAAAATGGCTATAACTCCTTAAATAAGCGTCGTAGAGGGTCCAAACTTGAACGCAAAAATGGCTATAACTCCTTAAATAAGCGTCCTAGAGGGTCCAAACTAAAACACAAAAATGGCTATAACTCCTTAAATAAGCGTCCTAGAGGGTCCAAACTAAAACACAAAAGTGGCTATAACTCCTTAAATAAGCGTCCTAGAGGGTCCAAACTTGAACACAAAAATGGTTATAACTCCTTAAATAAGCGTCCTAGAGGGTCCAAACTCGAACACAAAAATGGCTATAACTCCTTAAATAAGCGTCGTAGAGGGTCCAAACTTGAACGCAAAAATGGCTATAACTCTTTAAATGAGAGTCCTAGAGGTTCCAAACTTGAACACAAAAATGGCTATAACTCCTTAAATAAGCGTCCTAGAGGGTCCAAACTTGAACACAAAAATGGCTATAACTCCTTAAATAAGCGTCCTAGAGGGTCCAAACTTGAACGCAAAAATGGCTATAAATCCTTAAATAAGCGTCGTAGAGGGTCCAAACTTGAACGCAAAAATGGCTATAACTCCTTAAATAAGCGTCCTAGAGGGTCCAAACTAAAACACAAAAATGGCTATAACTCCTTAAATAAGCGTCCTAGAGGGTCCAAACTAAAACACAAAAGTGGCTATAACTCCTTAAATAAGCGTCCTAGAGGGTCCAAACTTGAACACAAAATGGTTATAACTCCTTAAATAAGCGTCCTAGAGGGTCCAAACTCGAACACAAAAATGGCTATAACTCCTTAAATAAGCGTCGTAGAGGGGTCCAAACTTGAACGGCAAAAATGGCTATAACTCTTTAAATGAGAGTCCTAGAGGTTCCAAACTTGAACACAAAAATGGCTATAACTCCTTAAATAAGCGTCCTAGAGGGTCCAAACTTGAACACAAAAATGGCTATAACTCCTTAAATAAGCGTCCTAGAGGGTCCAAACTTGAACGCAAAAATGGCTATAAATCCTTAAATAAGCGTCGTAGAGGGTCCAAACTTGAACGCAAAAATGGCTATAACTCCTTAAATAAGCGTCCTAGAGGGTCCAAACTAAAACACAAAAATGGCTATAACTCCTTAAATAAGCGTCCTAGAGGGTCCAAACTCGAACACAAAAAATGGCTATAACTCCTTAAATAAGCGTCGTAGTGGGTCCAAACTTGAACGCAAAAATGGCTATAACTCTTTAAATAAGAGTCCTAGAGGTTCCAAACTTGAACTCAAAAATGGCTATAACTCCTTAAATAAGCGTCCTAGAGGGTCCAAACTTGAACGCAAAAATGGCTATAACTCCTTAAATAAGCGTCCTAGAGGGTCCAAACTAAAACACAAAAATGGCTATAACTCCTTAAATAAGCGTCCTAGATTGTCCAAACTTGAACACAAAAATGTTTATAACTCCTTAAATAAGCGTCCTAGAGGGTCCAAACTCGAACACAAAAATGGCTATAACTCCTTAAATAAGCGTCGTAGTGGGTCCAAACTTGAACGCAAAAATGGCTATAACTCTTTAAATAAGAGTCCTAGAGGTTCCAACTTGACTCAAAAATGGATATAAACTCCTTAAATAAGCGTCCTACAGGGTCCAAACTTGAACACAAAAATGGCTATAACTCCTTAAATAAGCGTTGTTGAGGGTCCAAACTTAAACGCAAAAATGGCTATAACTCCTTAAATAAGCGTCCTAGAGGGTCCAAACTAAAACACAAAAATGGTTATAACTCCTTAAATAAGCGTCCTAGTGGGTCCAAACTTGAACGCAAAAATGGCTATAACTCATAAAATAAGCCTCCCTAGAGGGTGCAAACTTGAACACAAAAATGGCTATAACTCCTTAAATAAACGTCCTAGAGGGTCCCAAACTTAAACGCAAAAATGGCTATAAATAATTAAATAAGCGTCGTAGAGGGTCCAAACTTGAACACAAAAATGGCTATAACTCTTAAATAAGCGTTGTTGAGGGTCCAAACTTAAACGCAAAAATGGCTATAACTCCTTAAATAAGCGTCCTAGAGGGTCCAAACTAAAACACAAAAATGGTTATAACTCCTTAAATAAGCAGTCCTAGTGGGTCCAAACTTGAACGCAAAAAATGGCTATAACTCATAAAATAAGCTTCCTAGAGGGTCCAAACTTGAACACAAAAATGGCTATAACTCCTTAAATAAACGTCCTAGAGGGTCCAAACTTAAACGCAAAAATGGCT